>CAUYLG010068025.1:0-107147 GCA_963573385.1 Cacajao melanocephalus
ACTCAGAGATTTCATCACCACCAGGCCTGCTTTACAAGAGCTTCTGAAAGAAGCACTACACATAGAAAGGAACAACCAGTATCAGCCATTCCAAAAACATACCAAAAGGTAAAGAGCGTCACCATAATGAAGACTCTACATCAACTAATGGGCAAAACAGCCAGCTAGCATTAAACGGCAGTATCAAACTCACATATATCAGTATTAATACTAAATTTAAATGGCCTAAATGCCCCAAACTTCATCGTTTTTACTCAAGTTCAAGATTTGAGTCAGGCAGCCTTATAGCTAGGTGACACTGGGCACTTCACATAACCTCCATGTTTCTGTCTCTCCATCTGAAAAATAAGAAATGAAACAGAAACCTGCCTCATGGTTGTTATGAGGATTAAACAAGGCTTAGAATCTATTTCCACTGGGAAATACTTAATTTCACAGAGAAATGTAACAGTCTGATACTAGATCACAGATCTTGATGAAGGCAATAGTATTGCACTCATAATATATATAGGATGGGCTGCACTTAGAAGAATCGAGAAGTTTTGTGGCACAGGGAAGGTTTTTTTATTAGAAGGAGAGGCCAAAATGTCAAAGGCAAATGAGCACCTCACAGTTTTACATCTGGGTGGCTACCAGTCATAACCTAGGTTCCTTCTTGGTGCCCATGGAAGTTAGTTTGTTTTACAAATCTTAAAAATTCACTTATGAACATCAGAGCTTGCTAGTTATGGCCTGAACTAAGAAAAGGTTCTATTTTCTTGAGCCTTAACTTGTGGAATTACAAGACATGCTTTTGCTTCATTCGGTAGTGCAGGCTCTGACCACTAGAGGGAACTGCTCCATCAGTTGTACGAGATGTGACTCCAGGCATCCTTATTCCTGTGGCTGTGACTCTAAGAGTATGGTTTTGTAGCAATTTCTTCAGAAACGTAATTGGTCACTGACCGACCCAATCATCTCTCCTTCGTAATTTGCAAAATATACTCTCCTGGCCTCAGAGTTGTAAGGATGGAAACAAACACTCCTGTTTCTGAACCAGAGCGGGTTCTCAGAGTTTTAGTTTCTTTTCTGCAACCTATCTAGTGCCTCGGCCTCCTAAGCAGCTGAGATTGTTTCTCCACTAAAGATGACTGATAAACTGACCATGTCCTCACGAATAATTCTATCAGTAAGCAGGTCAGAAGGATAACCCCCTTCTCCTGCTGTCCGCAAAATATTCATTTCCAAAACACTCACTGACTGCTGGATTACATAAAACAGGAACCTGGGTAAGATATCATCCCAGTCATTTATCGCGGGTCAAGTGGCTGCCTGGGCCGTGTCAACTAAGACCCTAATCTCAAGTATGTGCAGAGTAGAAAGTAATTTATTAAACCGGCATCTTCAATGAGTAAGGAAGAGCAAAAATGAACAAAATTTCTTTAGAAAAATTAAAATCTTCTGACTGGCTTCTATGAGCAGTTTGTACTCTCAGGAATTCTCTGCTTTCTTCAGTCCTTCAAAGCTCTGTCCACAAACTTAGAAAAATAAACCAATATTACAGGGGAGAGGGGAGCTTTAAACACCTACAGATCACGGAAGAGAAAGAGTATCTACCTCTCCTGGAAGTTTTAAGATATATGAATCTTCAATAAACATCAAAAGTTCATTAATTCCTTATTTTAAACTCATGGCTTATTCATTCATTCAGCAAAATTAAATATCTTCTACTTACCAGAAATTGTTCTAAGTACTAAGAAGTGTGTATAGGACACAGGCAGTGAATACAGAATAATTATTGCTTTTTCACAACTTTTTACCTTTTTTAATTGTTTTATTTGAGATCATTGTGGATTCACATTCAGTTGTAAGAAATAACACAAGGATCCCACGAACCCTTTCCCCAGATTCCTCCAGTAGTAGCATCTTGCAAAACTATGGTACAATGGAACAACCAGTATATTGACATTATACAGTCAAAATAGAGATATTTCCAACACCACAGGGATCTCTCATGGTGCTCTTTTACTGAAACACACATCTTCCTTTCCCTTACCCCATATCTGGCCTTAGCCCCTGGTAACCACTAATCTAGTCTCCATTTGTGCAATTTTGTCATTTTGAGATTAATCTACAAGTGGAATCATGCATTACTGATTTTTTCACTCAGCATAATTATCTAGAGATTCACCCAAGTTTTTGTACTTATCAATAGAATATTCCTCTTTATTGCTGAGTAATAGTCTGGGGTTTGAATGTAGCATAGTTTGTTTAACTAATTATCACTGAAAGATACCTAGATTGTTTCTAGTTTTGTACATTACAAACAAAGCAGCTATAAACATTCATGTACAGTATTTTGTGTGAACATAAGTTTTCATTTTTCTGGAATAAATGTCCAAGAATATAATTGCTAGGTCATATAAGTATTGCATATTTAATATTTTCAGAAATTGCAAAACTGTTTTCCAGAGAGGCTGTACAACTTTTACTACCAGCAGTGTATGAATGATCCAGTTTCTCTGCATCCTTGCCAGTTTTCAGTATTGTCATTACATTTTATTTTAATCATTCTGGTAGGTGTCTAGTAATATCTCATTGTGGTTTTAATTTGCATTTTCTTGATTGCTAATGATCTTGAACATCTTTTCATGTGTTTAATTGCCATCAGTATATGTCTTTCAGTGAAATGTCTCTTCATGTCTTTTACTCATTTTCTAATCGGTTGGTTTAGTGCTGGTTTTTTTTAATTGAGTTTTGAGAGTTCTGTAATGATTTTAGTTCATTCTCACATGCTAATAAAGACATACCTGAGACTGGGTAATTTATAAAGGAAAGAGGTTTCATTGACTCACAGTTCAGCATGACTGGGAGACCTCAGAAACTTACAATCATGGTGGAAGGGGAAGCAAACATATTCTTCTTCACATGGAGAAGTCAAGCAAAAGAAGGAAAAGCCCCTTATACAACAATCAGATCTCATGAGAACTCACTCACTGTCATGAGAACAGCATAAGAGTAACCGCCCCCATGTTTAAAGTACCTCCCACCAAGTCCCTCCCATAACACATGGGGATTATGGGAATTACAATTCAATATGAGATTTGGGTGGGGACACAGCCAAACCATATCATTCTGCCCATCCCTACCCCCAAATCTCATGTTCTCACATTTCAAAACACAATAATGCCCTTCCAACAGTCACCCAAAGTCTTCACTCATTCCAGCATTAATTAAAAAGTTGAAGTCCAAAGTCTCATCTGAGACAAGCCAAGTCCCTTCCACCTATGAGTCTGTAAAACCAAAAGCAAGTTAGTTGCTTCCTAGATATAATGGGGGTACAGGCATTGGGTAAATACATCTGTTCCAAATGGAAGAAATTGGCCAAAACAAAGGGACTACAGGCCCCATGCAAGTCTGAAATTCAATAGGGCAGTCATTAAACCTTAAAGTTCCAAAATGATTTCCTTTGACTTCATGTCTCACATCCAGTTCATGCTGA
The DNA here is from genome assembly GCA_963573385.1 of Cacajao melanocephalus. Taxonomy (NCBI): domain Eukaryota; kingdom Metazoa; phylum Chordata; class Mammalia; order Primates; family Pitheciidae; genus Cacajao; species Cacajao melanocephalus. Next base: position 3,482 of record CAUYLG010068025.1, read on the forward strand.
TGCAAGGGGAGGGCTCCCATGGCCTTGGGCAGATCCACCCCTGTGGCTTTGCAGGGTACAATTCCCCTCCTGCCTGCTTTCACAGCTGGTATTGAGTGTCTGTGGCTTTTACAGAAACTGTCGGTGGGTCTATTATACCATTCTGGGGTCTGGAGAATGGCAGCCCTCTTCTCACAGCTTCACTAGGCACTGCCCCAGTGGGGACTTTGTGTGAGAGCTCCAACCCTACATTTCCCTTCCACACTGCCTAGCAGAGGTTCTCCATGAAGTCTCCACCTCTGCAGCAGACTTCTGCCTGAACATTCAGGTATTTCCATACATCCTCCAAAATCTAAACAGAGGTTCCCAAACCTCAATTCTTGTCTTCTACACACCCACAAGACCAACAGGATGTGGAAGTAGCCAAGGCCTGGGGCTTACACTCTCTGAAGCAACATCCTGAGCTGTACCTTGGCTCCTTTTAGCCATGGCTAAAGCAGCTGAGATGCAGGGCACCAAACCCATAGGCTCCACACAGCATGGGGGACCTTGGACCCAGCCCAGAAAATCGTTTTTCCCTCCTAGGTCTCCAGGCCTGTGATAGGAGGGGATGCTGCAAAGATCTCTGACATGCTCTGGAGGCATTTCCCCCATTGTCTGAGTGATTAGCATTTGGCTTCTCATTATTTATGCAAATTTCTGGAGCTGGCTTGAATTTCTCTCAGGAAAATGGGTTTTTCTTTTCTAATGCATCTTCAGGCTGCAAATTTTCCTATCACTTCTTAAATGCTTTGTGGCTTAGAAATTTCTTCTACCAGATACCCTAAATCATCTCTCTCAAGTTCAAAGTTCCACAGGTCTCTAGGACAGGGGCAAAAAACCACCAGTCTCTTTGCTAAAGCATAGCAAGAGTCACCTTTGCTCCAGTTCCCAAGAAGTTCCTCATCTTCATCTGAGGCCACCTCAGACTGGACTTTATTGTTTAGATCACTATCAGCATTTTGGTCAAAGTCGTTCAACATGTGGGATTTGGTCAAAGCCATTCAAGATATGGGAAGTTCCAAACTTTCTCACATCTTCCTGTCTTCTGAGCTCTCTAAGTCTTTAGGAAGTTCCAAACATTCCCATATCTTCCTGTCTTCTTCTGAGCCCTCCAAACTGTTCCAACCTCTGCCTGTTACCCAGTTCCAAAGTCACTTCCACATTTTCAGGTATCTTTAAAGCAGCATCCCACTACTCAGTACAAATTTGCTATATTAGTCCATTCTCACACTGCTAATAAAGACATGCCTGAGACTGGGTAATTTATAAATGAAAGAGCTTTAATTAACTCACAGTTCAGCATGACTAGGGAGGCCTCAGGAAACTTACAATCATGGCAGAAGGGAAAGCAAACATGTCCTTCTTCATATAGTGGTAGCAAGGAGAAGAATGAGAGCTGAGCGAAGGGGGAAGCCCCTTGTAAAACTATCAGATCTTGTGAGAACTCACTCACTATCATGAGAACAGCATGAGGGTAACTATCCCCATTATCGATTATCTCCCACTGGGTTCTTCCTGCAACATGTGGGGATTATGGGAACTACAATTTAAGATGAGATTTGGGTGGGGACACAGCCAAACCATATCGGTAGTTCTTTATATATGCTAGATACTAGTAGTTTGTGAGATATGTGGTTTGAAGCACAGGGGATTCTATTTTCTTTCTCTCAAGTTGTAGCTCGCCTTTTTATTTGCTTAATAGAGTATTTCTCAGGGCAAAAGTTTTTAATGTTAATGAAGTTTGTTTTATCAATTTTTCTTTTTAAGTATCTTAATTTTGGTGTCAAGTTTAAGACTCTTTGCCCAGTCCTAGATCCTCCCCAAAAAATTTTTAACTAAAAGTCTTACAGTTTTGCATTTTATGTTTAGGTTCATGATCCATTTGAGTTAATTTTTGTGTTAGGTGAGGGGTTTTGGTTAAGATTTATTTATTTATATTTTGCCTTTGGTTAAGATTTATTTATTTATATTTTGCCTTTTTCCTCCATTGAATTGGTTTTTCACTTTTGTCAAAAATCAGCTGGACATATTTGTGCGGATCTATTTCTGGGTTCTCTAATCTGTTCTGTTGATCTCCATCCCTATCACTCCACAAATTCCATATAATTTTTATTACTGTAGCTATTTAATAAGTGTTGAAATCAGGTAGACTGATTCCTCCCATTTTCCTCATTTTCAAAATTGTTTTGGTTATTCTAGTTCTCTTCCACATAAATTTTAGAATAATTTTGTCTTTAAGTACAATAATACCTTTCTGGGATTTTGATAGGAATTTTATTAAATCTGAGTATTAACTTGAGGAAAATTCACATCTTTACTATATTGAGTCTTCTAATCCATGAATATGTCTCTCCGTTTACTTATGTAAATGTTTTGTAGTTTTCAGCATACACATTACATATATATACATATATATATGTGTTTTGTATATATTTGCATCTAAGCATTTCATTGTGTTCAATATATTTGCAATCATTGATAATTATAAATAGTATTTATTAATTTTTGTGTCATTTGTCCATTTATAGTATACAATACATATAGTATTTTTATAGCATATATATAGAGAGAGAGACTGTAATGATTTCCTTTGTTTAACTGGCATTGTGTGACTTTGCTGAACTAGACATTTACTTCTAGAATGTCATATTTTTGTAGCTCCTTTGGGATTTTCTATACAGACTATCAAGTCATGTGCAAATAGGAAGTTTTATTTTTTCCATCCTAATCTGTATGTGATTTATTTTCTTTTCATACCTTATTGCACTATCTAAAACTTCCACTACTATGTTGAATAAATGTAATGAAAAAAAATCCTCACCTTGTTCCTGACACAGGGAAAAAGTATTCAATTTTTCACCGTCAAATATAATGTTAGCTGTTGGGTTTAAGTAGATGTTCTTTATCAAACTGAGGAAGTTCCCCCTCTATTTCTATTTGTCTAAGAGTTTTTTAAATCATGGATTAAATTCAAATTTTGTCACATTATTTTTCTGCATCAATTAATATGATTATGTGATTTTTCTTCTTTAGCCTGTTAACATGCTTATAGTGATTGATTTTGAAATATTGAACAGCTTTGCATTCCTGGAATAAACTCCATTTGCTCATAATGTACAGTTCTTTTTTTATGTAGCTGAATCATATTTTAAGTGTTTTCAGAGACTTTCTGCACCTATATTCATGAAGGATATAGGTCCATAGTTTTCTCTGTACTATCTTTGTCTAGTTTGGGTGCCAGGATAATATTAGCTTCACAAACTAATTGAGAAATTTTTTCTTCTCTTTCATATTCTAGAAAAGACTGTATAAAATTTGTGTTAATCCTTCCTTAAATGTAGGAGATATTGTAAATAACTCAATACATATAAATTTGAAAACAGATGAATGGATCAATTTCTTGAACAGCACAAACTACACAACTCATCTGATATAAAGTAGATAATTTGAATAGCCCTATAAATATTAAAGAAATTAAATTCATAATTATAAAACCCCTCAAAACATAAATCTCCAAGTGCAGATGGCTTCAGGGGATAATTCTACCAAATGTTTAAAGAAGAATTAAAGCTGATTCTATGCAATCTCTTTGAGAAAAGAGATTCATTTTATGAAGCTAATATTACCCTGTAATACACATTGGGTCTTCATCGCCCTTTCATGGCATATAACTCCTGAAATCCTTGGAACCTCCAAAGTGCTGCCTTTTTGTACAGTAATGTTAACTGACACTTTCAGGATGGGGCTGGTCATCAGAAAGACACAGGCATGATTAAATAATTGGGACTTTCAGCCCCAGCCCCCAACATCCAAGAGGGGAGAGGGGATGAAGGTTAAGTTGATCAGCATTGGCCAACAGTTTAATCAGTCATACCTACATAATGAAGCCTCCATAAAAGCATCACAAAGGCAGGGTTCAGTGAACTTCTAAATAGCCTAATACATGGAGGTTCCTGGAGGGTGGTATGCCCAAGGAAAGCATGGAAGCTCCATGCTCCTTTTCATATGCCTTCCCCTATGCATCTCTTCATCTGTATCTTTTGTATCATCCTTTACAACAAACAAGCAAATGTGTTTCCCTGAGTTATGTGAGTAACTCCAACAAATTAATCAAATTCAAAGAGGGTGTCATAGAAGCTCCGATTTGAAGCTGATAAGTCAGAAATTCTGGAGACATGGACTGGTGACTGGTGTCTGGAGTTAGGGCAGTCTTGTGGAACTGGGCCCCTAGCCTGTGGGATCTAATGCTGTCTCCAAGTAGATGGTGTCAGAATTGAATAGGAGGACACACAGCTGGTGTCCACTGCAGAATTGATTGCTTGCTTGCTTGCTTTCAGGAGAATTTTCCACAAATTTTGGGAAAAGTCTTCTGTGTTGATATTTGGTGTATGAATAGAAGGAAAAAACAGTTTGTGTTTTTCTAAACACATCCTGATATGATAATTATCAACTTGTACCTGCTATTTCTTTCATTGATTTCTGTTCCTAATGTTTTTCTGTTTTCAAATTTCTAAATTATTCCTTTTATCTTTATTATTTCCTACCTTATTCTTTACTGGGCTTATTTTATTCTTTTCTTACAAAGTTATTGAGGTGGGAACTTAGATTATTTGAGACATCTCTTGTCAATGTGTTCATTATTGCTATAAAGTTACCACTCATTGTTTTAGCTGTGTCCCACATATTTTGATATGTTGTATTTTATTTTCATTCAGTGTTTAAAAAGAAAATAAATCTCAGGACCCCAAACTCACTAAGCCAAAAGGAAAAGTCAAGCTGGGAACTGGGTCACGCAAATCTGCTTCCCAATTGATTCCTGAATAGGATAACTACAAAGATGAAAAGCTACATATCTCCCTCACCTTTTGCCCACAAACAAATTCCTTATGGGCTCCAAGATCTTTACCCTAAAACAGTTCTACTGGATTTCACCCTGGCATTGTAAATTGATAACTTGTTTTCACAGGTGCAGGACAAAGGGAAGAACTAAAAGTCATCCCTCTGCTCACCTGAAACAAACATGTATCTGATTGCTTCCTCTGCCCTATTGTTTTACATTATCTTATGTAAATATGCAGATTCTCTGGGCCAGATAAAGGATAAATGACTATTCTTCTACTCCCCTGTTACATGTAAGTTGCATATTCCATGAAAGGCTGATCAAAGACTCAGAAAATTTAACTATTTGTCTTTTATCTATCCACACCTTTCAAACAGTTTCTTCCTCTTTCCCCAATGTCTACTCTTTCCCCTTTAAATATCAAAGCCTTCAAAATCATCTTTGGAGAAAGGCACAGTCCTGTATCCTGAGCATACATTCTTAATTTTGGCAATAAACCTCCTAAAATGATTGAGACTCACCTCAGTCATTTTCATTGATTTACAAGTTCTATGTATTTTTTTAAATATATTTATCTTAACACTTTCTCTTTGATCTATTGTCTTAGTCAATTTGGGCTGCAATAACAACTATACTGTAGACTGTATGACTTAAAGAACAAACACTGAATTCTCAGAATTCTGGAAGGTAGAAGTCCAAGTTCAAGGTGCTGGCAGATCCCACGTCTGGTGAGGGCCACCTTCTGGTTTGCAGATGGCAGCCTTCTCGTGGTATTCTCACATGCTGGAGAGCAGAAAGGGAAGCACAAGCTCTCTCCTGTCTCTTCTCCACCCTTATGACCTAATTACCTCCCAAAGGCCCCATCTCCAAACACAATCACATTGGTGATTAGGCTTCAATATACAAATCAGGGAGGGGGGGCTCACAGACACTCAGTCCACAGTACTTCTGGATTATGTGGAAGTGTGCTAGCTTCCAAGTATTTAAAGTCTCACCTGTTATTTTTTTTCTGTTACTGAGTTTTCATTCTGTTGTGGTCATAGAACACACTTTGTATGATTTCAATTATTTTAAATTTGTCAAGGCTTGTTCTATAATACAGAGTATAATCTATCTTTGTACATGTTCTGCGGGACCTATGGGCCCTTGCATAGAAAGTATATTTAGTGTGGTTGGGTGGAGTGTTCTATGAAAGTTAAGTTAGATCCTGTTGGTTAACGATATCATTGAGTTTTTCTATATCCTTGTATTTTTGTTCATTCTTGCTACCCATTGTTTCTCTAGTCCTAGAAGTCCAAGAATCTCTGTCTTAGAAGCAGGGAAGAAATAGTGAATATTCGGCTTCTTTTGTTACTGTTGAGACAGTGTCTCGCTCTATCACCCAGGCTGAAGTGCAGTGGCACAATCTTTGCTCACTGCAACCTCTGCCTCCCAGGTTCAAGTGATTCTCCTGACTCAGCTTCCCAAGTAGCTGGGACTACAGGTGCATACCACCACACCTGGCTAATTTTTGTATTTTTGTAGCGATAGAATTCTGCCATATTGGCCAGACTGGTATCGAACTCCTGACCTCAAGTGATCCACCCGCCTCAGCCTCCTAAAGTGCTGAAATTACAGGCATGAGCCACTGCGCCCTACTCAAGTTTCTAACTTCTTAAATTAGCTAATGATGCATATTTCAAAGACAAAAAGACAGATATTTTATTTCTCATTTGCAAGAGCCAAATTTCATTAAAAGGAGAAAAAATACTTTCACAGATTTTAAAGAGTTAAGCCATAAAGGATTTGAGTATAGAATGTTTAGTGTAAGACATCGAAAGACAGGATATGTGATATAATATGGATATTATATCCCACTAAATAAGATAAAGCATTCCTCCCAGACATCAGGAAGGCAGGAAACAGAGACAGATATAGGTTAAGTATCCAACCCCCACAACTGAGGCACTTAGTGAAAAGTGTAAACCCCTAGATAGGTTTGAGGATCTGAGGACAGAAGAGTATATTTTAAACTAAGAAAAAAAGAATCATGAAAATCGAGCTTGCTGTGTGCCATAAGCCATCACAGGATAGATTCAGGAAAGCAGAAATGAAAGTATAGCATACTTAAGTAGAGAGCCTTAGTGTTCCTGGCTTCATAGTTGGCTCCTATCCAGCAGTTCCTGCAAGCTGTAGGGGAACAGAAAGCCAAGAAAGTGACAGAATGAGGAGGGCCCAAAATACAAGGACCTGAAGATCAGACAGTATGGCTACACCTAAGGGGATCAGCAGCAGAGGCTGGTGCAAGTCAGAAGGATGAGCAGAGACTGGCAATACAAGCAGAAAATGACCAGGAGGATGAGATACTCAAGCAGAGGCTAATCCAGGACAGCTCACCGCTCCTTCCAAGCTACTATATAAGCTTCCACTTGTACCCAGAAGCCATCATAAGTGGTACAGACAGGAGACAGGGAAATACTGCATAGAAAAGGATGGTTCCTCAGCAAAGACCCCCCCTTCAAGCCTGGAAACCCACAGTCTTAAATGAGAACAGGCATTTCTGTTTTTGTGACCAAAAGTTGCTTTTTAGCCCGCTATCCCCCACCCATCCTGTACCCATATAAACTCCAAACGCCAGGCTCCACAAGCAGATGAACAGAAGAGCAGAAGAATGGAAGAACAGCATGGCAGAAAGAAAAAAAGGAGCATCTGAATGTGGAGAGGAGATCAGCTGGGAACAGAGAGGAGATGGGACACTGCATGACCAAACTCCAGGGAAAGATCATCTTCTCACTTCATCCCCCTTCCAGCTCCCCATTCATCCTGCTGAGAGCCACTTCCACCACTCAACAAAATCCCTGCATTCATCCTTCAAGTTTGTGTATGACCAGATCATTCCTGGATACCAGACAAGGACCTAGGTACCAAGAGGGCACTGAGCTGGTTAATATATGCGCCATCCACAGACAGCAAGGCTAAAAGAGTGCGCTGCAACACATGCTCACTTGGGCTTTGGAAGTTGCAAGATAGCACTCGTGGATGCTGCCCCTGGGTGTGGGCCCAGGGGTGCTCGCTCTGGCTCCTGTACCCACTCATTTGCATGTTCCCTCTCCTGTAAGGAGTTTGAGCATGCACGGTGGCCAAACAGATGAGCCACACCCCTATCGCATGTCCTGCTAGGGGAGTCAGGGAACTCTCCTGTTTTATCAACAGTAAAGCAGCACCAAAAGGAGGAGTGGAACATCCAGGAGAGCAGGGCAAGGAGTCAGAGGAGACCTTGAGAGTAAAGGACACCCCTGACAACCTGAATTCTGAATCAACAAATTTTAAGTTTGGGGTAATTACGCCAAAAGGCTAAACTCTAAACCAGAAGAAAATCGAAGTGACAAAATTAATTTGTTTGTTGTTTGTTTACTTGATTTCTTTTTTTTCTCTCACCGTCATTGAAATAGGGGCTATTTGAGTTCATCAACAGAGGGGTTAAAAAAAAGAATCAAGTGTTTATACATGTGAGGTTTGCAGGGTATTTAACTATCCTGCTTAAAGTCTTGGTCCTGGAAGGGGCTTTGAAGGGCATCTAATTCACATTGTATTGAGAGGAAATAGGTGAAGAAATGGAAACCAATTATCTCAGGACCACAGAGCCAGTCACTAAAAGGGCCAGTACAAGATTGCACATTTCCAAGGCACCCAAACAAGTGAGCATTCACAATCAAGAGCCACTTTCACCCATAGTCACTGATGATGGAAAACATGGGGTTCAATAGATGTTGCTGCTTCAGATTTATAAGTACACACAAAACCCTTGTATCACAGGAGCGAACCCACCAGCCACCAGTGACTGCATGAGGCCTTTCCGCCAGCTCTTCGCTTTCAACAGTAATTCCCTTTGCTGTAACTTTCAGTTTTCTGCAGTGCCAGCCAGTCGTGACTGGTTGTAGCATCTCTAACAAAGCACACTGGATGTTGTTTTAAAGTCCCATGGTCGGAGCTAAAAATAGGACTATGCTATATCATCTGATATTTTCAGATGATCAGCTACACCACTCCCCTCCTTTCTGAGACTAACAGAGGTAAGTGGATTTTAAAATTTTGTTCTTTGAACAGCTCAATTTAGAGAACAATAGAGCCATTTCATAAGCATTTCCCTCATTTCATGGGCTATTGAAAACATGGAACTAAAGAGTGTGGCCCACCTGGACATGAGTGTGTACACTGTTTAGGCTGAATGAGTGCTTATGTATGTTACAGGAACAGGCTGCCTTTCGAGTGTCATCTCACATTTGGTTTCATTTTACTTTTCTCTAGTCACATGCCTTTGCCCTGACTTCTATGCCTATTTTTACATTTTATTTTACAGAAATTATGTATTTTTGTAATGCAGTTACAAAAAAGGATAAGAATATTAATCAAGAAACATGCTTACTTTCATCAGCTTCAGTGAAACTCCGATTTGCCCATCTTCAAATTATTTGCTCAAATTTATATCTACAAGGCAAAACGAAAATAAATAAGGAAAAATCCTGCTGCTGAGGATTAAAAGCACCTTTTGCATAATAACTAATGGATTTTGCAGACTGGCTATGAACATGGCTGACAGTATCAAATAGACATGTCAGTGGTGAATTTTTGCTCTGTCCATGTGAATATAACCTCAATTTAAGATCATAATAAAACTTGAAACAGTGAAGCAAGAGTGAGATTTAACCTCCTTAAGATCAGGGAGCACACCTTCTTTTAATAAGTATTTCAAACATGTTTACATAGAGGCTCACCCAGGCAAAGTAACCACAATAACTGTTTTTTAAAGTGCAATACATTAATATGTTACCTATTCTACAAAAACAAGAACCTTAAGAAGCAAAATAATAATCATCATTTGAAATACGAATAGTTACTTGAAAACCTATAGCAATCCAAAGCCAAATTTAAGATGAACAAATTTAAGATGTCCAAAATTTAAGTTGAGACCGCCCTCCGCTCTTGGGAAACTACAAAATAAATACAAGTTCCCCTCCCTTTGTGTCACACATACAATTTAGGGGGGCTCATTTGGACAATATTTGTACTAAGATACATAACGTCATCTAGAATATGTCAGAATATCCAGCTATTTTCTGATTTCTGTTTCTTTCTTTTGTGATTATTCACTTTAAAATTACAAGTTCCAATTCATTTTTAGATTTCAAATGATCTACACTTCATCTGTTTTTATAATGCCTATATTCCTTGGCTTTTTCTAAACAAGGAATTGAATAGGTATCTTAGCAAGAAAGGTCGTGGGGAAGATTGCAAGCATTATACTATGCTTTGTTGAGTGGGTTCAGAATCGTTTATAATATATTATCATAAAAACAAATTGACATCAATAGCACAATTGCTGCATGAATAATCTTAGAACAAGTGAGACCTTTCAAGGCTTTTTTATTGTAAGCAATCATTATGCTCACCACATAAAACAAATGCCTTCTGGGAATTTTTTAAATAAGACTCAGCTTTCTCTGGTTTGTATTTCTTGGTTTCAACATAAGATATCTAAAAGATGAAAGAAGCTGTTCTGGCTGTAGGGATAATACTGTATGTAGCCATGGGTGATTTATGCAGTAAATTAAGGGAAAAAGTTGCACATGTAATGAGATATTAGTGAGTGAGTTCTCATTACCATCATAATATTTGGCACCAAAATTTAATAACTCTTTCTGCATGTGAATGCCAAAGAGCATTTTAATATTAATTAAAACCCCTTAATGGTACTGGATGAAAGAGATAATATTAACCCAACTTTACATATGAGATATAGAGTTATAGACATTAAGAAAATGACCCAGGCAGATTTTTTTAATTATTCATAATGCCACAATATGTCGATGGTGAGAGGGAAATCGGCATAGAATCCCACAACTACTGCTGTTCTCATCATTGCCTTGTATGGAACAGAAGCCTGGTAATTAGGGCTTCTGATTTCTACAGATGTTCTCACTCCCTCTCCTGCCCTGCATTCCCTCAGCACTAATGAATTCTGTATTAATTTGCAATCAATGATTGAGAAAATAAAAATCTGTCTTCAATTCCTTTAGGGCAGAAAACGGTTCTTTAATTTTCTCTGAATTTCCCTATATTTCTCTGGCTCTGCTTCACGAAATGTGCAAATGAAGAGTTCCTGGGTTGAGCAAACTTAAAGGGGCTTCTTTACTCCAAAAATTCTCAGAGCCTTAACTATACTGATGTACATTGCAAAGCTCCAAAGAAAGAAATATTTCTTGCAGATTTATGTGACCACAAAATCTCCACTTCATGGATGTAGTAGGCAGAATAATGGTCTCCTAAGGTGTCCATTCAAGGCAAAGGGGAATTACAGTAGCAAATGGAATTAAGGTTGCTACTCAGCTGATCTTAAAATAGTGACACTATCCTGGATTATCTGTGTGAACCCAATATAATCACAAAGGTCCTAAAAATTAGAACTGGAAGGCAGAAGACAGTGTCAGCGATGCAGCACGAAAAGCACTTGACCATCCACTGCTGAGGAATGTGGGAAGCTGCAGAACTGGAAAAGAGACGCATTCTCCCCTCCAGCCTCCAGAAGGAATGCAGCACTGCTGACACTTTGATTTTAACCCATTGAGACCCCTTTCAGATTTTTATCTCCAGAACTATAAGATAATAAATTTGCATTGTATTAAGCCACCAAGTTTGTTATAATTTATGACAGCAGCCATAAGAAACTCATACAGTGGGACCTATTAATGTCCTACTAATACCTTCCAGAATTACAGCTCTGTGTTATAATTTTTTAGGGAAATGCTATTCTACCTGGAACAGGGGCCCACATCAGACTGTCAATCAATAAATATTATAGACTGAATAATTCACTTTTATTGTATGAAAATTGTTAGTATTAGGTCGTTAAGCCAGCCCATCTGTTAGTCTATTTCACTATCTTTGCATTTTATAACAACCATTTCTACCAGCCATTTTGAATCATGAAGCAAAAATTCATTTACTTTAAATGAGGCTAAAATAAACAGTATGGAATAAATTCAGTGCATCTCAAATTTTAATGTGCGTGCATACCACCTGGAGAATCCTCTTAAAATGCAGATTCTGATTCTATAGCTCTGGCATAAGAATGGAGAGTGTGCATTTCTAACAAGCTCCCAGGTGACACCAATGCTGGTGAGCTGTGGACCAAACTTTAAACAGCAAAGAACAAAAGAGGACAACCCCTGTCAGACACGCTATTCCCTGCCATGGAAACCTTTCTGTTCTCCCAGGTGGAATCAGGCAAATCCTTCTTGCTCTGTTTTTATGAACATTACTGATCCCAAGCAGAAGATATTCAAGCAATTTTAGCTTAATACTTAGAAGACTCAACTTCTAGTTAATACAGTATATTTTTAAATTATAAAATAAATATATTCTCATGAAAGACAATTTATAAAATAGAAGAAAGAGTAATTTAATCATTCACAGTCTCAGCACCCAAATATATGCCTTATTAACATTTTAATGTCTTTCATTCAAGACTTTTTTCTCTATAGAGGTTCTATTTTGCATATTTGACATACTACACATCTCATTTTTTAATCTAACATCATATATGCACATATATACATATACAGTAGTGATAGATTGGATTATTGGTCTCAATTCTTCACTCCCCTCTAATAGAATTCTATATCCACACTCTTGTCACTCTGGGGAAGTGACACCTTGACTTTGGGATTAATCAAGTGACTTATAGTAGCCTAAGGGTTATTAGTGGACAAATATTTTTTAATGTAGGTTTTATTATTTAGATATGGCAAAAAGCCAACAGATAAGGAGACAGCTACCACTGAAAAGATAGTTTGTTACATTCAACAGACGCCAAGACAAAAGGGCATGCCACGCCATAATGTGGGGTCACATGGGGAAGCACCAGGCTCAGTCAGGTGCAGAGGGAGCGGGGAGAAGATCTTTACTGTGGTTTCTGTGGGGAAAGTAACAGGCAAGGCAGGGTGAGCAGGTTTAGAATTGGCCACTTAGAATAATTTCAGTGGACTCTCTGGTATAGTTGTCTGGTATTTGGTCCTGGAGTATTGGCCCAGAAGGTAAGAGTTCATCAAAGGAGGTGGTTGGGAGGGTATCAGCTCTGGAGTAGTCGGTCTGCATATGAAAAGCGCACTCTCAGGCCAGTAGTCTGCTATCTCTGGGAATCAGCTAACCCTGGGAGAGGTAGTCACTCCAGGGTCAGCAAGGCCCCAAGATGTCAAAGCATCAACAAATACAGAATAAAAAGACATGATTAGCACAACATGACGCAAACAAGGGCTTGGAATGTGCTGACGTGGTTGGGCTTGTTCTCTCACAGTGTGATTGTCTGCAGTGAGAAAAGCTCATGCAGCCAGGGTTACAGAACAGCCACACAGAAAGCAGGCCTGGACCCGACTCAAGATCAGGAGCTAAGCCCAGCTGACGCCCAGCCAGCAGCAGAGGCAAACCCTGGCAGCCCACATAAGGCAGAAACTAATGCTTATTGCTGCCTGCCTCTGAGATTCTGTGGTTATTTGTTATAGAGCATTATGGTGGCAAAGCTCAGTATGTTGGAAGTGGGGTGCTGCCATAACAAATCCCAAAATATGTGCCATCAGCTTTAGGACTGGAAATTAGACAGGAAGGATATTGTTCTAAAAGCCTGGAAAAAAAAGTGTTGGTCCATGTTATATAGTAGTGAAAGTAAAGCATTTGTTATAGCTGTTACTTTCAATAAACCAAAAGACAGACAATGGACCTGATAAAGTTGGGATGATGAACAAGCAAGCTGGTAGGACAAGTGGGTTGCTGAATTGCATTTGAAAGCTATGATAAGAGATGGATTTTGTGATGGTTAATATTGAGTGTCAACCTGATTGGATTGGAGGATGCAAAGTATTATTCCTGTGTCTGTCTGTGAGGTGTTGCCAAAGGAGACTAACATTTGAGTCAGTGGACTGGGAGAGGCTGACCCATTCCCAGTCTGGGTAGTCAACATCTAATCAGCTGCTAACATGGCTATAATAAAGCAGCCAGAAGTTGGAAGGACTTGACTCGCTGAGTCATCCAGCCTTTATCTTTCTTCCATACTGGATGCCTCCTGCCCTCAAATATCAGACTCCAAGTTATTCAGCTTTTGGACTCTTGGACTTATACCAGTGGTTTGCCAGAGTCTACCAAGCCTTCAGCCACAGACTGAGGCTGCACTGTCGGCTTTCCTACTTTTGAGGTTTTGGAACTCAGACTGGTTTTCTTGCTCCTCAGTTTGCACATGGCCTATTGTGGGACTTCACCTTGTGATCATGTGAGTCAATACTCCTTAATAAACTCCCCTTCATATATACATCTATCCTGTTAGTTCTGTCCCTCTAGAGACCCCTGACTAATACAGATTTTGGTACCATGAGCAGTTCTAGGGGAAAAGAATTTTAAAGATAGATTTCTTTAGTTGGTTTTGGGGTTTCTGGAGTTGGCTGCTTAATATGATTAGACCCAAAAATGCTAAGGACTGTACTTCTAATAGTGTGGAGAACACTGATGGTCCTTGGAGTGAACTGTTTAGAGAGTTATGCAAAATAAATGCATTTGACACTCCTGATTCATCACTCATGAGAAGCAAGGAGTTTAGTGACTCTATACATAATACCTTTGACCGTATGTAGAGAATCAAGGAATATAATGAAGCTAGTTAGTTGCTCCTAAGCTCATTGCACAAAGTGATGAAAGAAGAAGATGAGTTCAGGGATTCTAAATCCTGGCTCCAGAAACACATACTGAGCCTCAAGTCTTCTAAGATTGCTCCAAGTAAGAGTCTTATCTCCTGTAGACAAAGGGCTGAAATTGCAGAAAATCAGGCACAAGCTCTTATAATGAGAATGGCTGACCTGCAAGGAAAGGTGCATGTGCAGTCTCGCCAGGTGTCTACTGTTAAAGTGAGAACATTGATTGGAAAAGAGTAAGACCCTGCAACTTGGAATGGGGATGCGTAGGAGGACCTTCATGACTCTGGGGACACTGAGCTTGTAAAGTCTGAGGAGCCATTTTTGCCAGAGGAAACAGCCTCCCCATCCCTAGTGGTGGCAACATCCCCTCCCCCACCAACATGACCATCAGCCTTTCCACCTTTGTCTGAGGAGATGGATCCTGCACTGACTGAGCCAACAGTAATGGCCTCAGACAGTTACAAGACAAGACAATGTTGATTCTTTTCAGGACCCACCCCCAACACTCCTTTTGGCTTCTAGATCTATAACTAGACTCAAGTCCCAGAAGACCCCCAGAGGTGAGGCTCAGAGTATGACCTATGAGAAGGTGCACTACACTCAAAAGAGCTGCCTGAGTTTTCTAATTTATATAAGCAGAAATCTGGAGAATAGGCAAGGGAATGAATACTAAGGGTATGGGATAATGGTGGCAGGAACATAGAGTTGGATCAGGCTGAACTTATTGATATGGGCCCACTAAGCAGGGATCCTTCATTTAATGTTGCAGCTTGGGGAGTTTAAAAAGGTTCTAATAGTTTATTGTTTGGTTAGCTGAAATATGAATTAAAAGATGGTCCACTGCGAGCAAGCTGGAAATGCCTGATCTCCCTGGGTTTGATGTAGAGGAGGGGATCCAAAGGCTTAGGAAGGTTGGAATGCTAGAGTGGATTAGTCACTTTAGACCTACTCATTCCAGCTGGGAGGGTCCAGAAGACATACCCCTCACCAATACTTTGCAAAATAGATTTATGAGGGGAGAACCTATATCCTTGAAGAGCTTTGTGATTGCTCTTCTCTGTCTGCCAGATCTTACAGTGGTAACCACAGTCACTCAATTAGAAAACTTAAATGCAGTGAGAATAATTGGATCTCAAGGTGGCAGTGGCCAAGTGGCAGCACTCAACCATCAAAAGCAAGGTAAGCATAGTTACTGTAATGGACGGCAGAGGCAAAGCAGCAATCAGAATAGTCTTACTCAAGTAGAGCTCAGGCATTGGCTAATGAATCACAATGTTCCTAGAAGTGCAATTGATAGGAAGCCTGCTGTATTCAGAAAACTTCCAGGTCAAGTGGACAAGACTAATTTGAATTATTAAAAAAGAGAATCATGGCCCTTCAATCAATTTCAGACTTGAGACAGTTTACAGACCCAGAACCCTTTGAATGAAGGAGAGGCCCAGTTCCCTTGAGAAAGAATCCCACTACACTACCAACAATTTGTGCTGTTCATCTTTCTCCCATCCTTCCCCGAGGAGACCTCCAGCCTTTTACCAGAGTAACTATGCACTGGGGAAAGGGCTGATCAGACTTTTGGGGGACTACTGGACACTGATTCTGAGCTGATGTTGATTCCAGGGGACCCAAAACATCATTGTTGTCCCCCAGTTAAAGTATAGGCTTTGGAGGTCAGATAATTTAATGTTGTTTTAGCTGAGGTCCAACTTCCAGTGAGTCCAGTGGGCCCTAGACTCATCCTGTTGTCACTTCCCCAGTGCCAGAATGCATAACTGGCATAGATTTATTTAGCAACTGGCAGAACTCCTACATTGGCTCCATGACTGGTAGGGTGAGGGCTATTATGGAGGAAAAAACCAAATGGAAGCCATTAGAGTTGCCTCTACCTAGAAAAATAGTAAATCAAAAACAATATCACATCCCTGGAGGAAGTGCAGAGATTAGTGCCACTATTAAGGACTTGAAAGATGTATAGGAAGTGATTCCGATTCCCACAACATCCTCATTCAGCTTTCTCATTTGGCCTGTGCAGAGGACACGGATCTTGGACAATGGCAGTGGATTATCATAAGCTTATCCTAGTAGTGACTCCAATTGCAGCTTCTATACCAGATGTGGTTTCATTGCTTGAACAAATTAACACATCTCCTGTTACCTGGTATGCAGTCATTGATTTGGCAAATGCCTTTTTCTCCATTTCTGTCCATAAGGCCAACCAGAAGCAATTTGCCTTCATCTGGCAAGACCAGCAATACACTTTCTCTGTCATACCTCAGAGGTATATCAACTCTCCAGCTTTGTGTCATAATTTGTTCACAGAGATCTTGATCACTTTTCTTTTCCACAGAATATCACACTGGCCCATTGCACTGATGACATTATGCTGATTGGATCCAGTGGGTGAGAAGTAGCAAACACATTGGACTTATTGGTGAGACATTTGCATGCCGCAGGATGGGAAATAAATCCAACTAAAATTCAGAGACTTTCTACGTCAGTAAAATTTCTAGAGGTCCAGTAGTGTAGGGCCTATATCTTTATATATATCTTTATATCCTTCTAAGGTGAAGTATAAGTTGCTGCTTTCGCCCCTAGTACAACCAAGAAAGAGGCACAACACCTAGTGGGCCTATTTGGATTCTAGAGGCAAAACATTCCTCATCTGGAATGTTACTCTGGCCCATTTATCAAATGACCCAAAGGCTGCCAGTTTTGAGTGGGGTCCAGAACAGGAGAAGGCTCTGCCTCAGGTCCAGGCTGCTGTGCAAGCTGCTCTGCCACTTGGGCCCTATGACCCAGCAGATCCAATGGTGCTTGAGGCATCAGTGGCAGATAGGGATGCTGTCTGGAGCCTTTGGTAGGCCCCCATAGGTGAATCACAGCAGAGGCCTCAGGATTTTGGAGCAAGGCCCTGCCATCTTCCACAGGTAACTACTCTTCTTTTGAGAGACAGCTCTTGGTCTGTTACTGGGCTCTGGTGAAAACTGAACGTTTGACTACGGGTCATCAAGTCACTATGTGACATGAACTGCCTATCATGAACTAGTTGCTTTCTGACCCATCTGGCCATAAAGTGGGTCATGCACAGCAGCAGCATTCCATCATCAAATGAAATGGAAGTGGTATATATGTGACTGGGCTACAGCAGGTCCTGAGGGCACAAGCATGTTACATGAGGAAGTGGCTCAAGTGCCCACGGTCTCCAATCCTGCCACCCTGCCTTCTTTTCCCCTACCTGCAATGATGACCTCATGGGGAGTTCCCTATGAACAGTTGACTAAGGAAGTGAAGACTAGGGCCTGGGTTACAGACGGTTCTGCACAATATGCAGGCATCACCTGAAAGTGGATAGCTTGCAGCACTACAGTCCCTTTCTAAGACATCCCTGAAGGACAGCAGTGAAGGGAAATCTTCCCAGTGGGCAGAACTTCAAGCAGTGCACCTAGTTGTGTGTTTTGCTTGGAAGGAAAAATGTCCAGATATGTGATTATATACTAATTCTTGGTCTGTAGCCAATGGTTTAGCTGGATGGTCAGGGAATTGGAAGAAACATGATTGGAAAATTGGTGACAGACATTTGGGGAAAATGTATGTGGATGGACCTCTCCGAGAGCTAAAAAAAAAAAAAAACCTGTGAAACTATTTGTGTCTCATGTGAATGTAAAGTGACCTCAGCAGTGGAGGATTTTAATAATCAAGTGGATAGGATGACTCATTCTGTGGACACCACTCAGCCTTTTTCTTCAGCCAACCCTGTCATCACCCAATAGGCACATGAAAAAAGTGGCCATGGTGGCCTGGATGGAGGTTAAGCATGGGCTCAGCAAATATAGGCTTCCACTCACCAAGGCTGTCCTGGCTACAGCTACCACTGAGTGCCCAATTTCCAGCAGCAGAGACCAACACTGAGCTCCCAGTATGGCAGCATTTCTCAGGGGATCAGCCAGCTACTTGGTGAAAGGTTGATTGTGTCCTCAATCACATCAGGGTCACCACTTGAGATGTCGATCCACCTGCAGAGGTCTGTCCTGCAGGCCCTGACTCAACGACAGATGAATAAATGTGAGGATGGACAGGGGGTCTTGGTCAGTTGGCTGCAGTTCACCCTCTGAAAGCAGCCAATGACCATCTCTAGCCCACTTGAATCACTGAAATAAGTGTGAGAGTGCATTGATAAATAATCCCTCATTGAGTTAGGGTCTTTAGGACAGACCTCCGTAGGTGGTGATCAGTGTCTCAGTCTCATAATATGAAGGTTGTGAGTTCGATCCTCATATGGTGCACCACCTGTGACCTTGGTCACTTTGGGGTCACCACCTGAAATATTGATCACCACCTGTGGAGGTCTGTCCTGCAGACCCTGACTCAAGAACAGATGAATAAATGCACTCTCACACCTGGTTCAGTCATTCAAGTGGGCTAGGGATGGTCATCGGCTGTTTTCAGAGGGTGAAATGCAACCAATCAACCAAGACCCCCTGTCCATCCTCACATTTATTCAGTATAAATTTCATTACAGAGGTTCTAGGTCAACATGTCTGTGGATAATTAACATGGTTAAAAGAGTGGTTTTATGAATGATAAAAGCTTTAGGTTCCAAGGTCCAAAGTAAACACTATTAATGGGTAATTCCTCTTTTATCACCCCCTGAGAGGACCATCCAGCAAAAAGTTTACATGAGTAAACAATTAGAGTAGAGACAAAGGGATGTGGGGTAAACGGATGTAACTGGGAAAGCCTTTTATCATCCCTGTCTTTTCCCTAACATAATGGACTGGCCACCTTTGGTCTGTCCCAATAAATCCTTTCAGGTTTCCAAAAGGTTTGAGACTAATCTATAATTTTCCCTAATATTTCCCTAATATTTTGCCAGCCACCCCTAATGAATCTCAACAGTTAATTATATGGGACCTCTTCCACCATGGAAAGGGCAATGGTTTGTTCTCACCAGAATAGATACTTACTCTGGATATGGGTGTGCCTATCCTGTACATAATGCTTCTGCCAAGACTACCATCTATGGACTCAAGGAATGCCTTATCCACCATCATGGTATTCCACACACATCGCCTCTGACCAAGGCATTCATTTACAGCTAAAGAAGTGCAGGAGTGGGCTCATGCTCATGGAATTCACTGGTCTTACCATGTTCCCCATCACCCTGAAGCAGCCAGATTGATAGGACAGTGGAGTGGTCTTTTGAAGTCACAATGACACTGCCAACTAGGTGACAGTACTTTGCAGGCCTGAGGCAAAGTTCTCCAGAAGGTTGTGTATGCCCTGAATCAGCATCCAATATATGGTACTGTCTCTCCCAGAGCCAGGATTCATGGGTCCAGGAATCAAGGGATGGAAGTGGAAGTGGCACCACTCACCATCACCCCTAGTAACCTACTAGCAAAATTTTTGCTTCCTGTTCCTGCAATACTATGTTCTGCTGGCCTAGAGGTCTTAGTTCCAGAGGGAGGAATGCTGCCACCAGGAGACACAACAATTATTCCATTCAACTAGAAATTAAGATACCACCTGGACACTTTGGGCTCCTCCTACCTTTAAGTCAACAGGCTAAGAAGGGAGTTACAATGTTGGCTGGGGTGATTGACCCAGTCTGTCGAGATGAAATCAGTCTATACAGGAGATCCCTTAAGACATCTCTTAGTATTACCATACCCTGTGATTAAGGTCCATGGGAAACTACAACAACCCAATCCAGGCAGGACTACAGATGACCCAGATCCTTCAGGAATGAAGGTCTGGGTCACTCCACCAGGTAAAAATTCACAACCCACTGAAGTGCTTGCTGAAGGCAAAGGGAATACAAAATGAGTAATAGATGAAGATAGTCATCAATACCAGCTACAACCACACAACCAGTTGCAGAAATGAACACTGTAATTGTCATGGGTATTTCCTCATTTTGTTAAGAACATGTTTGTGCATGTATACATTTGTACTAAGAAAATATCTTCACTTTTATTTCCTTTCTTTTTCCTTCATCATGTGATATAAGATTCATTGACTTTATATCAGCATGTAAGTGTTCTTGACTTTATGTAATGGCATTTAGGTTAAGGATTAGTGCACTTCCCGTTTGTATAAAGAATAGCTGTATTATGTTAGGCATAATTATGACCTTATTATTGATTGTCTTATTTGAAGATTATGTATGAGTTCAGGAGATGTGTATGGATTCAAGTTGACAAAGGGTGGACTTGTGATGGTTAATATTGAATGTCAGAGAGAGATCCAAGATGGCCGATGACTAGCAGCTCAGGATTGTAGCTCCCAGTGAAAGCGCAGAGAACGAATGGACGCCACACTTTCAATAAATATCTATAGAATTATCCACCCCAAATACACAAAACATACATTTTTCTCAGTATCATATTACACCTATTCTAAAAGTGACCACACAATTGGAAGTAAATCGCTTTTCAGCAATTGCATAGTATTTCATAGATTTAAATGAAATATTGGTTGGCTGTTTGTTATTTTATTCCCTTATTCCTTCCTGTCTCCATTGTTAAGCACAATTATTGGCATAAAAGAGGTCTTTAATACCTATTTTTAGATTGCATTCCAGCCTGGGCAATAGAACAAGACTCCTGTTCTCGCTCCCCTTTTTGATTGGATTGAAGGATGCAAAGTATCATTCCTGGGTGTGTCTGTGTGGGTGTTGCCAAAGAAGATTAACATTTGAGTCAGTGGACTGGGAGAGGCTGACCTGCTCTCAATCTTGGTGGTATGGTACCATCTAATCAGCCTCCAGCATGGCTAGAATAAAGCAGCTAGAAGAAGTTGGAAGACTTCATTCGCTGAGTCTTCTGGCCTTTATCTTTCTTCTGGACTGGATGCCTCCTGCCCTCAAATATCAGACTCCAAGTTATTCAGCTTTTGGACTCTTAGACTTACACCAGTGATTTGCCAGGGGCTCAGGGGCCTTCAGCCACAGACTGAAGGCTGCACTGCTGGCTTCCCTACTTCTGAGGTTTTAGGACTCAGACTGGCTTCCTTGCTCCTCAACCTGCAGATGGCCTATTGTGGGACTTTGCCTTGTGTTTGTGAGTCAATTCTCCTTAACAAATGCCCCTTCATATACACATCTATCCTATTAATTCTCTCCCTTTAGAGAACCCTGACTAATCCAGGTTTCAAGGAAAGCATGGCTACCTTGCAATGGAATTGAGAGTAAATAAACATGGCCCAGAAATCCTGTATTTACAGAGAATTAAAAAAAAAAAACCCTATATGGAGAAAATTTCTATTAGCATGGACTAAAAGTGATGTGACTTTTTGAGATATAAAACTGTCTCCAGTCTCCTCCTACCCCAACCTTCCACAAGGAGGGTGCAGGCTGAGAGGGTGGCTCAGTCACCAAATAGGGCATATTCTCCAATGCCCTATTTAGAAGTGACCAAGGGGGATTTTGGCAAAGGACTTCCCAAACAGTGGAGCCAAAAACCACAGAGAAATAATGAACTGAGATTTGGGAAGCTATGCCCAGGGAGCAGTAATGGGGGTCTAAGCCAATAAGAATATTCCCTTCTCCCAAGGTAGGGGGACATGGCAACATTCATCGACCAGGATTTCACAATGGCTATATGTGCACCTCACTCTTTTACTATGAAAATGATGCCAGCAGGGGATGAGATTTGAAAGGATCTTGGGATGAGATTTGAAAGGATCAGCACCTGTGGGAGGGATGTGAAGAATGGTAATGGAAAGCAGGCTGGGGTTGATTGACTTATTGGTGCCAGTTCTTTTTTCCCTCATAAGAGAATTAGAAATAACACATTTTTGCCATCTTCTCATAACAAGCAGAGGGTATTTTCCCACCCCTCACGTTAGGCTGGGCCATGTGACTAGCTTTGACCAATCAGAAGTTGTCAGACATGAAGCAAGCAGATGTTTACAATGTGCTGTGTGGTTGCATTCACCCTCCTGCCCACTATGAGACTCCCATGAGAAGAGCTTCCCCCTGTAGCAGATACCCTGTCAACCTGGGCTCCAAAATGAACACAGTGCAACATACCTGAGCCGGGACCTGCAACCTGCAGCCAAGGCCAGTTTACCTGAAGCCAAAAGCAGAGTCTAATGCCAGATAACCTGCAAACATATGCAAAATAAGTAAATGTTTGTTGTTTTCTGCCACACAGATTTAATGTTTGTTATGCGGCTTTATTGAGGCAATAGCAGACTAAGATATGTATTTTCCCATGTCATTTCATATTCTTTAAAAAGCATTCTTGTGAATACATTGATTCCATTGAAAAATTTCACTTAGTTAACTATTTCCTGATTCTGAAATATTAGGTTCTTTTCTAAATCTATTTTTGACCTCTGTTTTTTGCTTCTTATAACAATGCTATTAATAAGATATTAATGCATAATGTTTTCCATACTTTGATTTATTTTCATAGGGTTAAAACTAGATAATAACATCTACTTCACAGGGCTGTTGTGATGATTGAAAGACAAAATAATTA
Organism: Cacajao melanocephalus; assembly: GCA_963573385.1. Taxonomy (NCBI): domain Eukaryota; kingdom Metazoa; phylum Chordata; class Mammalia; order Primates; family Pitheciidae; genus Cacajao; species Cacajao melanocephalus. The sequence continues at coordinate 26,542 of CAUYLG010068025.1, forward strand.
AGTGCTGAGCATATTATCTTTCATGTAATAAGCATTCAGTAATAATTGTTATTGTTTTTTGTTGTGGGGTTCCAAAGCTTGGAAAAACAATTCAAAGCTCTTAATATGAAGTGTAAAACTATTTTCCAAAAGTTATATCAATTTATACTGCTAACAGCATCATATGAGTTTTAGCATACCTTCAAACAACTCCATTATTTGCTATTTTGAGAGTTGAGAACTAATATCTTGCTGATATTTTAATTTTTATAGTTTTTATTACAAGTGAGGTGGAAATTCTTATAAATTGTCTAACCATTTATATTTTCTCTTCTGCAAATTACCAGTTAACGTGTCCATTTAACATGTTCATTTCCATCCAGTCGTGATGTTGGTCTTCCTCTGACCTGATAGACTTACCTGGTGCCAAAGACCTGATTGGTTTTCATGCTGTTCAATATAATAGTCACCTGTGGCAGCTGGGCACCTGAAGTGTTTCTAATGCCATAAGTTGATATGATAATATTTTTATATAGTGAGTTCAATGAAATATATTATTAGAATTTATGTATGTTTTTTAATTTTTAAAATATAGGTACTAGACAATTTTAAACTACATATTTCTATTGGACAGAGCTGCTTAGACCTTTGACTATCACTTGCTCTGAAATTCTCCTTTGTCAAAACTCTCATTGCCCACACCCTCATGTTGGCTTCTCCTGCTATTACATGGTTCATCACCTGCAGTCTGTTGTCATATCTTCTAGATAATGCTGTGTTGAAGCCAATCCCTCTCCTCCAAGTCCCTGCTGCATTTCATTCTCCAAGTCTCACCTCCTCCTAATTCAGTCTCATCCCCCTGTGATTAATCCTCCCATGTCTGGCAACACATCTCAATTAGGTTCTGTCACAGATTCCTGAATGAAATGGCTAACTTGATAAGGATTTTTAAATCTTATAATGTGTGTTAAATAGATTACCCTCATTGCTATCTACATGTTTATATTCTATTTATTCTATTTCTAGCAATGAAACATATGGCTTTTCAAATGCTGAGTTTTTTTTATTTGAAAGTGCCATTGAAAGATCACAAACATACAAAGCTAATAAACAATCGCATATGTTTTTCAAATTCCCCTGCCTCTGCCCCCACCTTCAAACGTAACCACTGTGAATCTTCTCAAACCACATTTGGTGAAGACAGCCAAAGGTTATGCCTGTAGCCACAAATGCTCAAAAGTTTCCTAACACCAACTCCACCTGACCAAAATGTCACAGACATTTACTCATAATTCCTGGGGTTTTTGAGTCTAGAAGGCAGCATGGGTATGGGTTAACTTACCTGGCTACAGTAGAATTTTTAAAAGCCCTTTATGAAGGATTCAAGAGAAAGAAATCTGTAATGCTGATGCAAAGCAGAATTCTTAATGTATTAAAAGGGATTATCATATGTAACGTGGGAATTCAACCTTGTTTTTTTGATCCACCGCTCTTTTTTTGTTGCCTGAATTCATAATCGTGAAGCTCATTTGCCTTAGGGAAGTATCTGCAGCACATCTTTAATGCCAGACCAGCTCCTTCCGCTGTTCTTGCCCCTTTCCAGCAAGCTACTTCCCACCTCCCCCAGGATCCCCACGGCTGCCCAGGAATTAAAAGCAATTTGAATATGTAATCATGTGGAATAATAAGCACAAGTGTACTCTCTGAGGCACTCTCTGGCTGCTACTGTCTCCTTGCAACTAGTTTCCTAAGTGCCTTTGAGAGATGCTGAGAACGCCATGTTGACGGTTAACCTTTTAACAGTTTTACCATTCTCTGTTCACCCTGGCTACAAGCCCAGCTCTAAAGGAGGCACAGGAAGTGGGGTGAAGGAAGGGTTTCCTTCCTTCTAAGACTCACTGGAGACACATTCTCCATAGCCTGAGGAAGAGAGTTGGGCAGGCTTTGAATAGTGTATTTTTAAAACATTCATTATTCTGACAATGGAGTTTCATGAAACTAGCTTTTATTCCTTTTATGCAAGTTAAATAGATTTTTCAAAACACATTACCATACCAGGAAGTAAATAACTATTGCCTTGTTTTATGAATATGAGAAATTTCTGTGAAAACGCCTAAATATTTTGATTAATTTAAAAGTGGATGAGCTGATGTGCAGGTATTTACAACATCAAAGTACTTTTCTGATTGAATCAGTTTCAAAAATGCAACATAAAAGGTAGAGCATTCATCTTAAATAGCAATTTAGAAGTGGATGCTTTAGGTATTCTGTGGCTTTCAAAATCTGATTACTTTGATACTGATGTTTTGATGCAAACACTAGAGTGATCATTTTGGTGGATGTTAGGGAAGGACCTCCCACTGTATCTAGTACTCCTTATTAAAATGTAAAAGCACCCACTGTACGTCTTGAATATATAAGAATAATGAACAGTACCAGTAAATATCTGAATTGCAATCAGTGTTGCTTCACCTGTATTGTCTCATTTCATCTTCAAAGCATGTGTCTGGGAGAGAGATATTATTAGTATTAATCACTGATGTTGCTGAGATTGAGACTTCCTTCACAGTTGGTTATAAAGATCTAAGAATAACTCATCTTTCTGGAACTCGAGCATATCCATTAAGGTCAGAATTTCTGCAGATTGAGCTTGAGCTATTTTTAGGTAGGATTCTAAAAAGCAGCTGCAATTCAAGTGTCACAGTGCACGCCTTTCTGGCTCAGCAGTTGATAGTTCTGCTTCGTGCTACCCTCCTTCCCAGACTCCTGGGACCATCGCATAGAGGGTGCTTGGGACATGCTGCACTGGACTGCGCACATACCCCGTCTCTCCAACATGACTGTAAGCCCTTGAGTTTTGTCATATGCTAAACCTCAGCACAGAGCTCTACGCAGTTAATATTGACCAATGTTCATTGATGATAAGGTTCTATAAAATTTCAGAGGCTACCGGGATGCATCATAATCCTGACCCCAAGGCAGGAGACTGAGAGTCACCAAGGACCGAGACATGCTGTCGACCCACAATCAGAAGGGAAACTGGAGTTGAGGCAGAGCCAGGCCTGGCCACACAGAGAAGAGAAAAACCTCCATTTAACGGTCAGCAGCACAGTCCAAAGTTAGGCATCAGAGAAGTTTTCTGTTTTGGTCACTATTATTTCTTAAGAATCTTTCCAAGCACTCTCAGAACTAAAGGGCTAGAGGTCCAGGGCCCTTGCTCTCAGTGTCTGATCAGCTGCTGTCATCTGCCTTGAAAGCTGCCCCGTGGTTTTTTCCATCCTTGCTAGCAGCACAAACCAACTGGTTTAGTCTAACATTGATAAAATTATAGATTTGAAAGGATGCTTTAAAGCAAAAGTCCTAGCTAATTTTCTAATTTGTTGCTACAAGAATAAAGAATTTAATGTGGGTGTGGTGGAAGAGTTATTTGGGTCCATTTTTCTTCTGTTCTTTCCCCTTTTCCAAGTGTATATAGGCAATCCTGAGCTCATTGCCTCAGGGAGGGGATGCAATTAGTCAGAAGATATAAATAGCCAATTGCCACTTTTTTTCTCTGTGTTTTAAAAAGGGGAACTTAGAATTTTGGGGATGATGTAAAGATCAAATGTGTGGGAGAAACAGAGGTCAAAGAGCATTGATTTCCTCCACCCACTGCCTAAAATAGGATTCTCTGAGGTCTGAGGCAGAGAGAGTCAAGAGGAGATAATGATGAGAACAGACAGAATGAGAGCTCCAAGAGCCAGATTTCCTTCTTTCTGGGCAGTTCCTGGGAGGAGGTAGCAATACCCCAAAGAGGAGATGGCTTGATGCAGAGTCTAGGTACACCAGTCCATTGCCTCTTAAAGATTTCCAGCCCTCAGCGGTACAGCAAAACATCTGTGTGAGCCTCCAGTTCTCACGTGCTACAAGCCAAATGCTGTCTCAGGGTAACTCAATGGGAACAGATGACTCAAGGACCAGTACTGCTCAAAGCACTAAGTAAATCCCAACAGGGTCTTTGTCTCAATCCCACAGAAGAAGAGAGAAACCAACAATAACCCGAGATTGTTAATCTTAGCCTGCTAGTACAAAGATAGATAAAACATCAAATTAAGTTAGAAGAAATGTCATTTTTCTAGATCAATGCAGTCTGTGGACTGAGATTTGTAGATCTACTATACACATAAACACATTTAAAACTACTTAACACATAAAATGTTACTTATAATATTAGCAATATGATACTATCAGTGAGTTGAAAGTCAACTACAAAATCTGAATGTCAATTGACCTCCACATGGTTATCTTATGTCCAGATGGAAAAACATTAGTTCAACTCATTGCCTTTTTAAAATCCATTCTTAAAGAGAAAACATTAATTAAAGATCCATGGTCACTTTAGGGGAAAGAAAAGAAGAAGGTAGAGTAAGTATCTAGCTTCATTCCACAGGAATTGGTCCTCGTCTCTGCTTCACTCAGCACTCTGATGATTCCTTGGCAAAGTGTAGAATGTATATGCATCCCTATTAAATGTTTTCCTCTGCTAGATTTGACTATTTGTTCCAACTATGCTCCTTTTTTTTTAAGAGACAGAGTCCTGCTCAGTTGTCCAGCCTGGCACAGTCATAGCTTACTGTAACCTTGAACTCCTGGGCACAAGTGATTCTTCCACTTCAGCCTCCCAAAGTGCTGAGATGTGAGCCACCATGCACAGCCGAATTATGCTACTTCTGAGTATTAATTAAGACAACCGAGATTTTGGCTGCCCACCCAACATCACACTATGTTAAATTTAAGCACCATATGAATGTACTTCTTTAATAACTTCTTTACTATTTTCCTTGTTCTTCTGCTTTACTATCTCTGCAAACCTCCTAATATAGACCATTCAGTCTATCTCCCTTTTCCTCTCCTACATGCTGGTAGCTCACCATGAACTGCTGAAGAAAAATCCCACATCAGTGCAGATTGGTGTCACAACTGAAGCAAGGCTTCCAAACGCAGCTGGCCATCAGCATTTTGCAGGAACATCTGTCCTCCCTTGGCAAGTGGCACCATTCTCTCCTGATTCTCCTCTTGCCTCCCTGCTCTGTTTCTCTGTCTTCTTTATAAGCTCTTTTTCTTCTTTTCTTCGATATTGATGCTCCCTGCATTCTGGCTGGGGCCCTCATTCAACATGCCCCTCTTGGGAAATAGGCACTGTAATAACTTTGACAATTATACAAGCTAATGATTCCCTGATCCTTTTCTCCAGCCCAGAGCCTTCTGAGCTCCTTGTCTGTAAGTTAATAGACATCTCTAGCTACATCATTAACACATTTTAAACACAAGTCCTAAAATTAACTCGTTTTCTCTTATCTCATCCAGCAACTCCTGTAGTTCCAATTTTGATAAAGACTGCCATCTTTTTTTTTCTTTTCTTTTTTGTATATTTGGTTTGATCTCTGTTCCATTCTTCCTAGAATGTTTGATTCTATTCCATATTCATTAGCAGGTAACCATATTGGCTAATTCTCCAATAAACAATGAAATAGACCATGTGCCTGCACCCAACTAGTATTCAATAATGTTGCTGAATAAGTGAATCATTTCCATGATCCACTAGCTTAATAATTTTATCAAAAAAGACAATGTGTATACTGATAAAACTTACATTTAAGAACCAATGACACCACTTTATAATCATTCCTTTCATTTCCTAAATGCTGAAGATCAATCTATTTACTATTTTGCTTGGGGTACACAACAAGTTCATTGGTTTATAATTCATAAAGTTATGAGAATGAGTAGACACTTTCTCTCTTTCTTTTGGAAATCAGAATTAAAATGGGTCTCTGTGGTTGTATGGGCACATGCTCATGCTCTGTAATCCCTCATCTATTGTCATTTACGGTTCCGCAATCTTACCTGCCCTTTCTCCCAGGAACCTATGACCTGGTTTATACAAACATGGCTAACATGAACTCATTTGGATAACTCTTTCTGATTCTCAGAGAAATTTAAGGATTTAGATTCCTCTAATATTTATTCTTCCCTTCTGACTGAAAATACTTCTCTTTGACCAAGAAGAAAAAAAAGTTAAACACCAATTCAATAGTTCTGGGATTTTTTTCTCCTATTGTCAATTAACATTAGACAATTTTCTTTAAGTAATCAATATTCTTTCCTTATTTTTCTAACTCTAAAAATGACTTTGAGACTTCATTTTCGTTGTCCTTTGTGCTTTTTGCAAACCTCTACTCATTCTGGGTTTTAACTTTCCTGACTCAGCTTTTCCAGTTTCCCAGCTCAGCTTTTCCGGTTTTCTGACTCCATTTCTGCTTAGTTTCTTTCCTCTCCTTCCAGCTCACAGTTGTATTATTCTAAAACTGGTATTAAAATGCCAATAAATACACTGAAAAATAATAGTTATTGGACATTTACTACATGATAGACATATCACATTCAATTATTTAATTTCAACATAACCCAGTGGAGTAGTTATTGCTAAGATTCCTATATTACAGAAGAGGAAACGAGGCTCAGTGAGATTCAAAAGTTTCCCACTGTCACAGAGCTAGTAAACTACAGATCCAGAGGCTTAAACCAAGGTCTGAATGACTAAAAGTCAAGGCCCTACTGCCCAAGTTTAGTCTTCTGTATGAAAAGTACCATAACGCTGAGCTCACAAACTCAAAGGCTCCAGAAGCCATGTACTAATAGGAAATGCACATGAGTAAAGAGGGCCAAGTGTCTGCATAGCAAATACATTGAAATATTCTTTGCTTCTACAAACATTTTTTTTCCTGTTTTTTGTTATCTTCACACTTTCAAGATAAACACATATGGAAAAATATTCTCTAAATCTCCAAAAGGTAATAATGCGAGTGTGATAAATGGCAGTGGATATTCAGTTTAAGGTAATCAAAAAGAAGTAGTGGCACTGCTGTGAGCAGAAAAGCATAGTCCCTACTTCAACGGTTCCCAAGGTGTGGACTCTGACCCTGAATATGCTCATCAGCATCACCCAGGAGCCTGCCTGTTAGAAATGCTAATTTGGGGGCCCTATCCCAGATCTACTAAATGAGAAATTCTAGGGTGAGGCCCAGAAAACTGTGGTTTAACAAGCCCCCAAGGTGGCTCTGATGCACACTCAGGTTTGAGAAACACTGCTATACCTAAAAGGAATACCTCCCACTCCTCTCCAGTTGATTTTTTCCACATGGGGAGTATGGATCGTAGGTCATCAGTGTCTCCATGTTCAAAGGGAAGCAGAAGTCTCCATTATTTCAATTCTCCCAATTTTTAAATGCTGCTTCAAATGTTTTTAATATGCAACAGATAAAACAAAACACATGTAAGCTAGTTCTGGCCTACAGACCATCAGTAAATGAACACTGAATAGAACCTAAGTTATATTAAACATTAGAATTATTTCACTCGTAACTACTTATGGAAATATCAATTATTTGGCAAATTAAGGAAAGTCTCCTTTTTATTCGAACCACTTGTTGTTCGGAAGAGCAATCTGCCTACCTTATAATGACATTTGATAGAGTTTAAATGTTTTGATCAAAGTTTTTTTAACCTCCTGGAATTATCAAGATATGATTCATGTTTGAACTGTAATTTTAACGATTGTGAACCAAAATATTAGCTCTAAGTGATACGGACAGGAGGCACAGAAATACTGAGTAGAAAAGGGTGGTTCCCCAGCAAAGGCCCCACCCTCAAGCCTGAAAACCTGCAGCCCTAAATGGGAACAGGCATTCCTGGTTTTGTGCCCAGAAGTTGCCTTTTGGCCCACCACACCCCCCATCCTGTATCCATATAAACCCCAAACTCCAGGCTCCACAAGCAGATGAACAGAAGGGCAGAAGAGTAGCAGAATGGTGGAGCAGAGAAGAGAAGAGATGGAGCATTTGAACATCAAGAGGAGTTCAGCTGGGGCTGGTCAGAGAGATTGGCTGCTGGATGGCCGAACTCCAGGGGAAGATCATCTTCCCACTCCATTCCCTTTCCAGCTCCCCATTTATCCTGCTGAGATCCACCTCCACTACTCAATAAACCCCCCATATTCACCAAACTTCAAGTCCCTGTGTGACCTGATTCTTTCTGGAAGCCAGACAAGAACCTGGGTACCAAGGGGGCACTGAGCTAGTTAACACTTAAGCCATCAGCAGACAGCAGAGCTAAAAGCACTGAAGCATAACCACTGGGGCTTTGAGAGTCACAGGCACCCACCACTAGACGCTACCATGGGGTCAGAGCTCAAAAGCACTTGCTTTGACTCCTGCACTTGCCTATCTATGTGATCCCCCTCCTATAAGGGGTTTGAGAGCACAGTGGCCAAACAGATGAGCCACACCCCTGTTGCACATTTTGCAAGGGGGTCAGGGAACTCTCCTGTTTCATAAGGATTAAATGACAGCTCATAAACTAACTTTATTTTTTTATACGGAATCTCGCTTTGTTGCCCAGGCTGGAGTGCAATGGTGCGATCTCAACTCACTGCAACCTCTGCCTCCCAGGTTCAAGCAATCTCCTGCCTCAGCCCCCTGAGTATCTGGGACTACAGGTGTGTGCCACCATGCCTGGCTAACTTTTTTTTTTTTTGGATTTTTAGTAGAGACAGAGTTGTACTGTGTTAGCCAGGATGGTCTCGATCTCCTGACCTCGTGATCCACCCACCTCAGCCTCCCAAAGTGCTGGGATTACAGGCTTGAGCCACCATGCCCGGCCAAACTAAAATATTTTATGAAACTTTTTTCATTTTAATAATGGGGTGTGTGTATGTGTGTGTGTGTGTGTGTGTGTAGGATATGCTGAAGACTTTCAAATCAAATAAATCCAGTTCTATGTTTTAATCAGCCTGTGAAAAGCCTCTCTCCAATGTTTTATGATTTTGAGTTTCATCATGGATGAATACCTCTGAGCACCTGCCAGTATGAGGATATTGCCCATGGATCAAGCAAAGAGTTTGGGGCAAAGTGTTTCAGGAAAAGGAGCATCATGCATGAAGGCCCCAATATGGAAAAGCTGGCGTATTTGAGAATGGAAGTAAGATCACTGTGAAGAACTGCCCAGTATCAGGTTGCAGAAGTACAGAGAGCCCAGATTGTGGAGGGCCTTGTCGACTTCAGTAAGGATTGGGGGCTTTATTATAAGGACAATGAGAAACCACTGACAGATTTCAAAACAGCCATGATTCCCTAAAAATTTAATTGCTAAAAGATCAGTTTGGTTGTATTATGGAGACTCAGTGGGAAGCAGTAGATATAAAGCAGATCAGTTACAAAGTTATTCCAGGAGTCCTGTTGGGATGCGGTACTGTGTTGGTGGTAATAAATATAAAGAGAATTTCACAGATTTAATAAGTGTATGGGAAGTCAAATTGATATGGTATTATGGTTACTGAACAGACTTCAATAAACTAAAGGCTATGGTGCCAAGCGCCATCCCTAGAACCAGCCTATAGTATTCATGCCCTAGCCTGCTCTGACTACAAAGCTGATGCTCTATAAAAATCCAGTCTTCTTCCAGCTCCCTCAATCCATGCCTGGACAGAGCTCCAGAATCACAGGCCTTGTTCTCTACATTTGCATATGTGTACACTTGCCTAAAGCAACTGCCACCTATAACTTCAGTCCTATGTGAAATTGTGCTGAGTTCCAAAACAATCAACTTCCAGAAAATGAGCTTTTTAAAATTTAAATGGCCCAGAGCAGTGGCTCATACGTAATCCCAGAACTTTGGGAGGCTGAGGCAGGTGGATCACTTGAGGTCAGGAGTTCAACACCAGCCTGGCCAACATGGTGAAACCTCATCTCTACTAAAAATATTAAACATTAGCCAAGTGTGGTGGTGCACACCCGCAATCTCAGCTACTTATGAGCCTGAAGCAGGAGAATTGCTTGAACCCAGGATATGGAGGTTTCAATGAGCAGAGATCATGCCACTGTACTCCAGTCTGAGTGACAGAGTGAAACGCTGTCTCAAAAAAAAAATAAGAAAATGTTAAATACCCCTTCACCTTTGTTTACTATGAGAGTATCAGATTTAGAGCCCCAAATTGTATTCTCAGTTATAAATTCTGATAAAGTCTGAACCCCTAAGTCTCATTTCCCTTATGAAAGCAAGCCACATTAACACAATTTGGTCACACTGACCTGATAAAGGTCTTCTTGCCCATCAGTGAAAATCTGAGACATAGTGTTGATGTCATGCCTACACCGAAACACTGCCTTCTCCCCTTAAGGTATATTTACAATTATACCTTAAGCAGACATACAATTATACCTTAAGGGGACATCTTGGGTCCCCCAGGGAAAACAAACTAAATTAACATCAAATATCTTTGTACTTCATTACCATCGTAGTGAAATCTACTTATTTCCCTTAGGAAGTGGAAAATTCAGGATAACAAATACTTATCAAAAAAAAAAAAAAAGCTATAGCCTACCCAAATAAAAGGAAATACTAGGTCAAAAATACAGGTAGCCCATATTCAACACAATGCCTAAATGAGCATCTTTTGGAGTACAATAATTGTTTGGAAATTCTTCATCAGCTAAGAACTATTTTTTCAATCGAGGGGTGACTATATGGGGGTTGGGTCAATACAATATTTATTCCATTCAGTAAACCAGTGAAAATATGAACCAAAATTAAGAAAATGTAATTGCATGGCTCGGTATAATGACCCATGCTTTCCACCTAACCCACACCCATTTTCCTTACTCTAGAGTCCTTTAATAGGTAAGGGTCAGATACACACTGAGGATAAAAGGGAGACACCATGAGGTCCAGCAGGAAATAGACTTGGCAGATTTAGTACAGGAAACCTGGCCCTATCAATACATCTGAGGTATAGGGAAAAGCTCAGTTTCCTCTCCTAAGGCACTAGGACCCTAGGGAGAGAGAAATCCTAGGCACCCAAGAAACATGGACAGAAAGAAGACAGATAGACCTATCCTTTCACCCTAGATGTTCTTTAGTGGTACTGCAGAGACAGTGTTTAGTGGGATGGAGGCCTGCCCAAGACATCGTGATGATAACTAGCTAGTGAGAAGAAATACCAGGACATGAGAGGGATGCCTCATCTTCATGGAAGAATTGAGGATTTCATACCTTCTTCACTTGTGAGCTGCCTTTCGATACAAGCCTAAATAAAACTACCCCTGGCTTCCGAAGTTAGGAATGAAGTGGATGACAGAGGCAGCCTCCAATTATTCCAAGGCAAAAGAAAAAAAGTAGGTAAGAATTCCATTACTACTCTATTTCTCAGGATTATTAAAACAAACAGACTTACTTGGGATTTAGAATTGATGTTGGGAAAGTTTTATATTAAATATAGAAACCACATAGTAATGAAGGAATCATCAGGCAAAACTTATCACTTCTCTGAATACTGTTTCTTATATAGAGTTTTCTTCGTAAACACTTAGTGTATTATAATCAGTAACCATAGCAGCATATGGATTTGAATATATGCTTTTAAATTCCATATAATTGGCAAAATGTGCAATTGAATTGGTTGGTGTGATTTCTTTTTCTGCTCAACAGGGATAAGTGGGTGTCAAGTTGGACTACTCTATAAAACAGAAATGAAATATTTTTCCCACAAGGTCATGGGGATGGAAACTGAGGAAATAAGTTGACTTATATATGAGAGATATGTGTTTAATATTTATCAAGCATCTCTATGACAGGCACTTTACCTAGGCTAAATAATTTAATTCTCCTCAAACCACCTGAGGTATATTTATTATTTTAAAGATAAAGAATCAGGCTTAGGAATTTAAGCAGCTGACCAAAGGTCATAAAGCCAGCACATGGCAGAAGCAGGATGTGTTTGTTTATTTCACACGGGCATTTCAGATTCCAAATTTCTGTGCTTTTTCCTAGGACGAGCTAGTTATATCTGGGCCATGTTCCAAATGAGAGGACCAATAATTCATTTCCTTCCTCCTTTTACAGATGAGAAAACTGTACCTCATAGTGGTTAGCTGTCTTCTCAGTCATATCATTATTGTGCCACAAAACTCAAGCCCAGGACTTCTAAGTCCCTTTCCAGGACTCTTTCCATTATGAGATGACTGTGACATTGTAAGTCCAGTTTACCATTATTTAAAGAAGTCATTTATAACTTTTGTTGACCATTTACTATGTAACTTAGGTGATATCTAGGATCAACCTTTCTCTTAAAAATCTAGACAAGACTATGTCCAGTCTCCAGCACACCTGATATTGAAAGTCCAGTTCCCTCTGCAAGATTTCCTTATATTTCTCCAGGACTTATGTTCTCCTGAGTGCCTCTTGCTTCACCTAATTTCTTGTTCTCCACTTTGGCTATCTTCTTCAGCTTTACACACAAACACAAAATATCATTCACACAAAGACTTTGGGTAGCAGGTTTTATAGAAAGTTTACAGAAGTTAGGAAATATACAGGGTTTGCACAGTTGACCCATAAACAATTAGATCTGAATAGTAGTCATCCTAGTTCTATAGTCTCTCTGCTGATTTCTCACATTGCTCAGCCATTCTCTCTCCTATACAACCCCTGTCCCCATCAGCAATTTTGTTTTAAATGCAAAATAATTCTACCTTCCATCTGTCCCGCCCCAAGACTTCTCAATCCTATCATGGGGATAGGATATTTCATTCCCAAATGCTCCATCAAGATGTATTCTGGATTCCTGTAGCTTCAAGGGAAACTTCTACACTGCCCAAAGCCTTTGATATCCTGCAAATGAAGGAGGAGGATATCCTTAAATTCCTTGCAGCAGGAACCCACTTAGGTGGGACCAACCTTGATATCCAAAGGAAAAATGACAGCATCTACATCATCAGTCAGAAGAGGATCTGGGAGAAGCTTCTGCTGGCAGCTCATCTATTGCTGCCATTGAAAACCCTGCTGATATCAGTGTCATGTCTTCCAGGAATCCTGGCCAGCGGGCTGTGCTCAAATTTGCTACTGCTACTGGAGCAAATCCTATTGCTGACTTCTTTACTCCTTGAATCTTCACTAACCTCATCCAGGCAGACTTCTAGGAGCCACGTGTTTTGGTGGTTACTGATCCCAGGGCTAACCACCAGCTTCTCACAGAGACATCTTACAGTAACTTGCTTGCCATTGCTCTGTGTTCTGCAGATTCTCCTCTGTGCTTTTTGGGCACTTCCAACCCATGTAGCAAAAAGGGAGCTCACTCAGTGGGTCTGGTCTGGGAAGTTCTGCATGCAAGTGGCATCATCTCCTATGAACACTTGTAAAGGTCATGCTTGATTTCTACTTCCTTGGAGATCCTGAAGAGATTGAAATGGAAGAACAGGCTGCTGCTGGAAAGGCTGTGACCAAGGTGGAATTTCAGAGTGAATGGATTGCCCTAACTCCTGACTCCACTGCTTCTCAACCAGAGGTTGCAGACTGGTCTGAAGGCGTGCAGATGCCCCCTGTGGCCTTTCAGCAGATTTCTACTGAAGACCACCGTGCTCAGCCTGCCATGGAAGAATGTTCTGCAGCTCCCCCTGCTCAGGCCACTGAAGGGGTAGGAACCACCACCAAATGATTTTAAGCTGTTCTTCCGTAGGCTCTTAAGATGGAAATATGGTTGATGGAAAATAAGCATTCTTTTTTTAATTAAAAAAAAAAAAAGATATTTTCAAACCCCTCCTCCCCTAAGCAAATTCTACTATGAACTATTTTTAAAAGAAAATTTTTTTTTTTCCATTTTTTACCACCTACAAAATGTACCACCTGGTCTGAGGAGTACACAGGGAGAAAATCTGTCCTAAAACAGTAGCTAACCTAATGAGAAAATAAATGCACAGAACTTGAATGTGTCTTGGGCCTCACCAGCGTGTAAAAACAATGAGGTCACATGACATTTACCCATCTAGTCTCTCCAGCAAGCCCATCTAACCCCAGGAACCCGAGGGGCAAGGCCAATCTAAGAAAAATTTAGCCAATCCAAGTATGAAAACTATATAACTTACAGTTGGGGGAGGGGGAAGATGTCTGAAGGCTGAAGAAGGAAGTTAATAGGATGACCATGGGTTTAAAAAATGGCCCACGTTAGGTTCAAGGCAGCTATTTAGATTTCTGAACTTGAGCCACCAGGATTCAATGATATAGCTTCTAAATGCCTGCGTTGTTTTCGTTTTTGACCGAGTGTTGCTCTGTCGCCAGGCTGGAGTGCAGTGGTGCAATCTCAGCTCACTGCAACCTCCGCCGCACGAGTTCAAGCGATTCTTCCGCCTCAGCCTCCAGAGTAGCTGGGACCACAGGCGCACGCCACCATACCCAGCTAATTTTTATATTTTTAGTAGAGACGGGGTTTCACCATGTTGGCCAGGATAGTCTCGATCTCTTGAACTCGTGATCCGGCCGCCTCGGCCTCCCAAAGTGCTGGGATTACAGGCGTGAGCCACCGCGCCCAGCTTTTTTATTATTATTATTCTATTTTAGTTTTGCCAAAAAAAAAATTAAAAAACTAGGTTATCCGGGGTTTCCATTTCTGGAAGTAATTTTCCATTTCTGGAAGTAAATTGAAAATATTAATATTCAGAAAGCAACTGACAATGGAAATTGGTTTACCTTCACATTACTTATGATTTTGTTATAAGGATGAGAAAAACTAGTAAAGTCTGTGAAAGAGTAGTTTTGTCAACCAATTTTTAAATGATGAAGCTACCAAGGATTCTCCATTCCTTGTTCACGATTTCAAAATCCAAAGAGCTCTGAAACTTGAATTTTTTTATTCATAAAGTTCTGGCAATGTCATCTGGTAGCAGAACCTGAACTGAACACATACGAGGCTGCTTGATATCTTTATTCATCCCACTTCACAGGAGGAGTTCTGTGTTTCCTGCAGAAAGGTGAAATGTTTGATCACAGGGTGTTCCACCAACTACACTGAAGAAAGCGTATAAATAGGCAATGCAGAGTTTACCCTTCAAAAGTCTTGAGTTCCAATCCATCTTGAGTTCCAATCCACATCTGGCTCCAAGGGTTTTGGAGAAAGGATTATGGATCCACACTGGCATCTGCTAGAGCTAAATGAGGGAAAAGGGAGGGGAAGCCAAGGGAAATGGGAGAAGCTCATATGGTGCCAAGGGCCCTATTTTCAGAAGCACTAATTAGAACATGTGATCTGTCAAAGGTAGAAAACATCATATATGTGACTGTGTTGTAGACATGTAGAGTCTTGCGGAAGTTATAACAAGTGAGAATATTTGGGAAACCCTGCTAAGTCCTCCAGTCAAAGCCAGATTCTCCTACTGGGACCTGCTGCCCCATCACTCACCACTTCCTTTAAAGTAAGGGATAAGGCCAAAACTATAAGATCACAGATATTCTTGGTGGAAGTTATCCAAGCCTCTCCTTTTATTTAAAAAAAAATCTGATCATTTTAGTTATTTAAAGTTCCCTCGGTGCTTATTTGGTTTCGGGAAAAAAAATTATTTTAAAAAGAAAAAGATTAAATAAGGCCTTACTGAAATAGTTCTCTAACTTGGCTCACATCAAAATCACTTGGGAAGCTTTTTAAACTATTGATCCCTAAGCCTCCCCAGCCTCCCCGCAAACCCTACACCCACTGAATAAGGAGCTCCCAAGTTGGTTTCAAGGTATAGGGAGTTCTCAAAGTACCACTGGTAATTTCAATGTGTAATGGGGTTGAGAACTACTGCTTAATTTTTTTTTTTTAATTTTTAAATAGGAGGAAAGAAAAAGACCTTTTCCCTACTGCTATATAAGAAAGTTCCTAGGATCCAGAAAAGCTCAACTAAGGATACTAAGTACACTTTGCCGTTGTCTTAATCACATGTGCTAACCACACAAAGGAAGTTTCACTTCTGTAAAAACTATCAGTTTCTCTTTCATACTTATCATTTGCAATCATAGATGTGTTGAGCAATTTTCAGCCAATGATTTCATCTTGATTCCTGAGATTGTGTATATGCCCCACATTTAGGTGCTATCAAGGATTAAAGGAATATATGCTGCATGTCAGAAGAAAAATCAACTTCCCAGAAATTCTCTAGTGTGTTGAATGGAATTTAGCAAAATATCTTGAACAGGAAGTCAACTTTTTTTCTTCCTTCTGCTGGAATATCTACAAAATAAATTTCATAGTCCTTGTATGTATGACCAAGCAATTTGGTTCTCTCTTCTTTCTTCCAAACCACCTCAATATGAGAAAAATGTTGTCAGCTAGTTTCCTTTTTATCTTTAAAATATGGCTCCATGAATGCTTTCTCTTTGACTTTATCATGTTTATCTTTATGACTTTTTGGTTTCTTGATGGTAGCTGAAGATTCCTCTTCTTCATCTGCTAGTTGAGGAATATTCTTCATGTGTTATCCTATTGAACATATCTTGCAAACTATCGTTTATTTTCCTTTCTCCGTTTGGATTTTTTCTTCCTTCTCCTCCTTTAGGTCTTCTCAGAGAGGCTGCCTTGATCCCTGGGTTAAATAAGGTTCCCTGTTATTGTTTCTCAGAACACCAAGCTTTTCTTTCATAGCATTCATCAGAATCTAATTAAATGCCTATTGCAGTGCTTATTTATTTAATGTTTATTTTCCTACAAGATAATAGGATATTTAAGCTCAGGGACCCAGTCTATTTTTAGTTGTTGCTTAGTTTGGTTGAGTTTTGTTTGTTTTTGTTTGTAGTTTTTGGTGGGTTTTCTTGGGAAGGAGGGGAAGGCTTTTGCTTTTTTTAAATTATTGTGCAACCAGTCAGTGCCTAACACTGACACATAGTGGATGATAAATAAATATTCATTGAATCTGTGTATTAAATATCCCAGAAACTTGAAGCTGGGATCACTGGATTTATTCATTAGAAAGTCACAGGCGACTTTATGAAAAAGTGTCATTAAAAAGCAAAAATGGCTGGAAAGCAGAAGGCAGAGGACTGAAGAAGGGCTGGGAACTCAGGGAAAGGAGGCATAACACACTTGCCTTTGCATAGCAGGACTTGTAATCATCATGGTCAACACAAATGTGTCCAAAACACAAGACTCCAATCAATGACTCATGCCGATCATGAACATTTATTTCCGAGTTGCATGTACAGTATTGATATAATGTGATTCAGAATAAACACCTTGATGGTGCTATATTTGCTATGGTTTAAGTGCTTAATTGCAGCTTGTGCTGTGGCCTTTATTTAAATGTCAGTAAAACTCTCTCCCACAGATATTAAATTTTATAATTCATCATTCATGAAGTCTTCTTTAATCAACTTTTCCTTAAGTGTTTCAAATTCTTGTCATGCCCATTCATTTCTCTTGTAATGATCTAAGAATTAGTTCTAGGTAGCAAAATGACTATGTTCTTTTAAAGCACATTTTCCCTAAGAGTTTGAAAACATTTATCTACATTAATCTGAGTTATTATGCAGTGGGGCCCAAGCCACAGTAAACACAGTGTAATGAGAGCATTTGTCAACCCTAATGGCAAGAGATGTCAAGCATTCTCAAGTCATTTGCATTTTTATGAATAAATTCATACATACTTTCAGTGAGTCAGTTAATTAATACCTGTGAAAGCAACAACTACAAGTCACATCTGGTAACAAAATGGCATATACAACACTATGCCCAGTTCATACTCCAAGTAGACAGACAGACATGAAAGCAATAGGACCAACAAAGAGTTACAGCAGCTATGATGGAGGCAAAAATAATTGATTTTTCTAAATGTTGGAGGCTGGGTGTGTGGCCCACTTTGGGAGGCTGAGATGAGCGGATCTCTTGAGCCCAGAAGTGCAAGACCAGCCTGGGCAACACTGCCAAACCCCATCTCCACAAAAAAATTTTAAAAATAGCTGAGCTTCGTGGTGTGTAGTACCAGCTATTCAGGAGGCTGAGGTGGGAGGATCATCTGAGCCTGGGGAGGTCAAGGCTGCAGTGAGGTCTGATCAAATCACTGCATCCCAGCCTTGGCAACAAAGAGAGACACTATTTTAAAAAAAAAAGTTGGAGTTTTGGGTAATATGGGAGTCAGACTGGCTTTTTGACTCAAGTTGTGTCTTAAAAACTAAGTACACATGTGGAGTTAAAGTGGAGGAGTAACAGGGAGAAAGGGTGGTCCAGGTATGATGAAGAAATGGAGCAAAGGCTCAGAGGATGAAACAGTATGACCTTGAACATGCTAATGGTTACATGCCTGCAAGTTACTAGGCATGGAGGGGAGCTCAGGGAGAAATAAGATAGGACAGGGAAGCAGTGGCCAGGTCATGGAGGGTCTTGTGTGCCATACTGAGCAATTTGGATTATACTCTCCTGGCAACGTGAAGCCTGTAGAGAATTTCAAGTAGGAAGCGACTTGAGACTTGGTGAGATGTATTATATGATTTAGAGAGTTCACTCTGGCATTGTGTAGAGATTGAATGAGACAGTTTGGGACCTGAAGACCTTTTATTCATTCATTTAAACATATTTAAGTGCCTTTAAGATATTAGATACTGTCTTAAGCTCTATGGATACAGTAATGAACCAAAGAGACAAGATCTCTTCTCTCATGGAGCATTCTAGCAGGGCCAGATATGTAATAACAAGGCAAGTGAATACATAAACAAAAAAAATAGAAGATGGCATTAATCTCTGTTAAAAAAAATTCAAATTGGTTGGTATAAAACAAAGAGTCCAGTGGTGATTTAAAATTGTGTGACTAAGAAAGACCGCTCTGAGCACAATCTGAGTGACAAGAAACTCATTCTATTATAGGATTGGGAGGAGAGAATTCTAGGCAAAGGAACAGCTGATGCAAAATTCCTATGAGAGAAAGAGCTTGGCCAAATCAAAAAATGGAAAGAAGACCAACATGGCCAGCAAGAAGAGAGCCAGGAGCAGATGGTAGGCAATGAGGTCTCATAAGTCAACCAAGACTAAAATTCAAAGGCCACAAGGCTTAGGGCAATGTGTTTGGATTTGTTGTAAGGGCTGTAGGAAATCACTGTATGATTTTAGGTGGGTAAATGATATGGGAAGGTGTATATTTTTAAACGATGACTGGTTGCTTCGTAGAAGGCATACAAGAATAGAAGTAGAAAGGATTTAGGAAACTATTGAAGTGCTCCTCAGGGGAGAGATCAAGATGGATCAGGGAGATGGTGGTGGAGATGGAGAGAAGCAAATGGAATTGGGATACGTTTGTGAGTAGAGTTAAAAAAATAACTTGCTGGTGGATTAGACATAGTAGTACTTTTCCTTTTAAATTTGAAAATTTATATCTAAGAGTTCCTTTCATTTTTTTTATAATGTCAAAAAAAAGCACTCGTAATATACAAAAAGCACCAAAATATCTACCATGAAATATCATGGCAAAACAGCACAGTTTTTTGCCCATCTGATTATTAATGCCAGTGAGAACAGGAGCAGAACAGATGCATCTAAGCCTTGCCTGGCATTTTGCTTATCACAGTACACACATGCAGGAATATTGTATTTGCTTGTCAAATTTTATGTGTATCGTTACATGAAGGCTTGAATTTTAAAATGAGCAATGTAGGGCAGCACCATTTTTAATCAAAGAAGTTTTATACTTTTTCTTTTATTCATAAATATTTTAGTATGTATTTCTTACAGCTGGGAACTCATTTTTTAAAAACATAACAATACTATTATTGTATCTAAAAATGTTAATAATTCCTTAATATCATCAAATGTCTATTCAGCATTTAAAGGTCCCCAATTTGTTTCTTCATTGTTTACATAAGGATACAAGTAAACTCCATATTTGCAATTTGTTGATGTATACTACAGATATATACCTACAGATTGAAGTGTCTTTCAATCTGTAGGTTCCTGTTCTACCTTTTTTTGTTCCCAGTCTCTTTTTTATTGAAATTGAACAATGATCCAGGAACTATGCAAGGTCTTTGTATTCATTTGCTAGAGTTGCCATAATAAAATCACAGACTGGGTGGCTTAAACAGAAATATATTTATTTTTTGAGTTTATTTACAGCTAAAGTGAAAACTAAATATCTTACTGAAAGACTAATTATATTATCTCCTCAACTGCAAGCACTTTCAGGCAGAAGTTGATAACCAAGTCACATGGTTTATTAATTACATAGTGTATTCTTTCATTCAACAAATATTTATTGGGTATCTCTATGTGGCAGACACTGTACTGGGCACTGCAGAGAAGAAGGTAAAAAAGCATGAAGTCTCCCTCCATGCGATATCATCTGGAGGAGCAAACTGACATGTTAATATGTAACAACAGTACATAAGCAAACACATAGCAAGCTCAGGGCAGAAGGTATGACTGCATCCTCTCTTCCCTCAAACGTTCCATGGTTAAGTCCAGAGGCACCTCCAGCTGTCATTGACATGATGTACAAAAATGTAGCCTGGTTTGAATTTAGAAGCTACTAAATTAAAAATTAGATTCATAAGGAGACTGAGTAATCAGAATAACAGCAGATAAGACCCAGTGGGAGATGATTTTTCAGAATCTAATATTCTTTCATTCATTAAGCCTCAGACAATTAAACCATGGGGCTGATTGTGCCATCTTTGGAATATTTTAACTTTATGTCCACTGGGAATCTATCTTTGAATGATATTACAGATAATACTGAAAAAAAATGCTTGTTTTGGAAAAAAAATAAAGGAATAAGAGAATTAAACCTTGTAATTATTAATGTTTAAAAGTTTTTACTTTTTAATTTCTTCAAGTTAAAAGCTACCTGGCATCGTCCTGATCTCTAAGCAAAATAGCTAGAGGATTAAACAATAATCTAAAATATAATATTTAGTTATAGTATATTAATGTCTAATGACAAAAAATTTAAAATGAATAAGTAAAATATAAAGGGTACTTAGATACAACTGACTATCATGAAGAATAGGGAACTGCTTTCCAGAGGCTCCAGAATGTGCTTTAAATGAAGTTAGTGATTTATGGTCTCTCCTAATGAAATGCCGTGGGTACATCTGGGCAACATAAATGTGTACACAGGTGGGCAATGCTGCTGATGTCCCATGAGAAACAGAACTAGATATTCTTTAGGTCCTAAAATTTAGTGATTGCCCCCTCCTAGGCCACCTCTTCCTGGCTGGAGCCCAGTAAATGGCATTCTCAGAGGATGTTCTGTGGAGTCACAACGTGAAATGGATCTGCATGGATAAGAATGTCAGACTGAGAGTTAAGGTTTCTCTCCAAGGTGGTGCACAAAAACATATTACTCTCATAAAAATTTAGCAGTGATTACAACTATGTTTGAAGGTGGAAGACAAACAAGTAGTAAATTAGTCAATATCTGTGGTTTAGAGCTTATGGTTTAATTCATATTTGTAATTAAATAGCCCAGAAATTGCACCAGGAATGTTCTCCCCTCTGTCCTATCATTTTTCCCATCTATCGGTTCGGTCATTTCCATTGATATATAAACACAACTTGATCTTTATCGCCTTATAAACATGACCTCTCTGGATTCTACTTCCCTTTTCAGCTATGCCCATATCTCTGTTCTCCTTTGCACAAAACTTCTCGAAAGATTTGATTATTCACTGCCTCCAATTTCCCCATCCAATTTTCTGTTATCACACTCTCATTAGGTTTTTGCCACTGCCACTCCCCAAACCTGCCTTCCCAAGTCACAGATGATCTCCACATTGCTGTATTCAATAGTCAGTGCTCAATCCTCACCCCATTTAACAAAACTGCAGCATTTGATACAGTCAATCACATTCAGCTTCTTGGAAATACTTTCTTCACTTGGAATTACTGACCACACAATGCTGTTTGCTTTGCTAGTTCAGCTTCTTCAAGCCCAGGGGTTGGGCCTTGGGCCTCTTCTTTGTCTATACATTCTCTCTGGGAATTGATGGCTTTGAATACGTTGACAACTGCCAGATTTACACCTCCAGAAATCTTGACTCATTGTTCAACCATCTATTGAACAATTCTATTTTGATGTCTAGAAGGTATCTCAAAATTAATATGCCCAATACTGAGCTCCTGATCTTGCCACCCTCAAGCCTGGATCACCCAACTTTTTCCATCTCAGTACATAGCATCCATCCTTCCACTTGCTCAAGTCAAAAATCACATAATTACTATCTACTTTCCTCAAAGTTGGCGACTTTTTCTTTTTCCAAGTGTACAGATACCCTAGTAAAACATCATAAATCCCTTTGAGGAAGGACCCTATGCTACGAGGACCATAAATCTTCCTCCTAGTCTTCCCCAAAGGAATGTGACCAGTTACCAAGGTAACTGTGCACCATGGAAATGGAAATACCCGAACTTATCTGGGGTTACTAAGACTGGCTCTAAATTGGTGTTCATTTATGAGAACCCAAAATACCACTGTGGTCTACCAGACCCAATGGGAACTTATGGAAGTCAGGAAATAAATAGAATTTTGACCTAAGTCTCACAGTGGGCCCAGTGGGTCCAGAAACCCACACTGCGATTAGTTCTGCAGTGCCTTGAGTTTTCATTGGAGTTGACATTCTCAGCAACTGGCAGAATCTCCACGTGAAGGGCAATATAATATGATGGTTAAGATCATGAACTCTGGAGCTAGCCTGCCTGGATTCAAATCCTAGATATGATACTAGCTGTGTGATCTTGGCAAAACTACTTCTCTTTTCTGTGCTTCAATTTCCTAATCTTAAAAATAGGATAGTAATATCCCTTAAGGGTGGTACAGGATTAAATAAGTTAGCATTTTTCAAATGTTTAGAACAATACCTTCACATAGTAAATGCTACATGTATGTTAAATAAATAAAATCCTTAATCTCTTTCTTTATCCTGACTGTCCCCTCCAATCAGTCAGGAAATCCCTTTGACTATACCTTCAAAACATGTCTAAAATCTGACACCTTCACATCAGTTCCACCACTACCATCATAGAGTGAGCTGCCACTACCTCTTGCCTGGATCATGGCAGCAGTCTCTTATCTGATCAGGCCCTCCATCCCTTTCCAACATGATCTCTTAGTACTCTCCTCCGTATTTACTCCACTCCAGCCACACTGGCTGCTGCTTGCTTTTCAAATACCCTAGGCTTGCTCTCACTTCAGTGGCTTTGCACTGGCCCTTCCTTTTACTATTCTCTTGCCTTTGATATCCTTATGGCTCAATCCTCCTTAATATTTTGAACAAATGCCACCTTCCTAATAAAGCCACCTTGACCACCCCTATTTAAACTGCAATTGTACCCATACGTGCTCCTAATACTTTATCCTGCTCTATTTTAATAGCACTTGTAACTTTCTATAAAGTGTATAATTTACTATGCTTATCAGATCTCATCAAGAATCATGAAAAAGTCCCAAAGGATTAAAGATCCACTAGCTGGAAGGGACCTGGATGCCTGTGTCACTGCTTGCAGCAGAGCTGTCTAGGAGAACCTCCTGACCAGCAACATGTGGATTGGCCTTTCCATGAGCAATGACTGACCACTTGCCGTGAAGAACGTCTCCAGTTTAAAGGAGCACAGATTACTGCTTCCACCTGGCTTTGCCATCACTTAAGTGCATTTTCAACTGGTGGGCTTATAACCCAAAGG
Source organism: Cacajao melanocephalus (assembly GCA_963573385.1). NCBI lineage: Eukaryota > Metazoa > Chordata > Mammalia > Primates > Pitheciidae > Cacajao > Cacajao melanocephalus. The sequence continues at coordinate 50,024 of CAUYLG010068025.1, forward strand.
TGAATGGAGCCATGCATAGCAAAAAGAAAGTGACAATAGCATCCACAGGACCTAGCAACCAGAGAGAGAAACAAACAAGCAGAATGCCCCAAACTGGCAGCTTCTTATAAACTAAAGAAGAGAGATGACAACTGTAGTTTCTGAATGAGATAAAATAATAATAACAATAGCACTCAAAGAAATTCAGTCCCAATGTGAAAAACAAAGAATCTGAAATTCAAAGGGAGTATTTGCTCAACTTTACAGTTTACAAAGATGAACTGAAGGAGCTGTTAGTCTCCTTGGGGACTGAATTTGAGCCTGTAAGATCAAGGAAAAAGCTCAATGCAGACAACAAAAACACAAAGAGATGGAAATATGAGAGAAATTATTGAAAAGGGATTGGAGGACAGATGCAGAGACCAAACCTATGAATAATAAGACTTCCAATGGAGGGAAAAGAACAGATGTAGAGATGCATTAATTAAGGGAATAATAGGAGAAATTTTCCCTGGTTTTAAGAAAGATTCAATTCTGCAAATGTGAAGTGCTCATCAAGTTCCAGGCAAAATTTATGGGGTGAAATTATGTTTTTAAAAATACTTGGTTATATCTAGGTAGATATCCTAAATTCAAGCATTAAAAAATATATAGGCTGTAAGGCATAAAAACTGTATTACATGCAAAGGGGAGAACCAACATAAATTGGACAAACACAGGAGACAGAAGACAGAAGAATTACAGCTGCAGAACACAGGTGTCCAGCTTCAAGTCCTGTCGCCTGCTGAGAGAGCCACAGTGCACCTGCCAGGGTGAAAGAAAGGTGTGCAAAAATATGGAAAGATTTGAGGCTTATGTCACCCGCATATTCCATGAAAGAAAATACTTCAGGAAGGGCTCTAGCACAGCAAAATATGAACCTCAACAGAGTCCCTGGTAGGGCATAAGGAGGTGAGGAACCAGCAGTGAGTTTCAGTCTCTATTTGTCTGTGTGTGTGTGTGTGTGTGTGTAATTTTCCATTTAGGCATACATACATTGAAATCTAAATTGAAAATGATAGAGTGACTGGGAATTTGTAATATAAGTGCTGAGTAATGATTATACAAATAGAAGAAGCATTCTCCTGGAGAAAACCTAAAAATGTCTAAAAGTACTAAACTATTTCACGAAATCTTGAGAAGGGAAGAGGGAGTATGCAGAAAGGAAGTACAGATTTTCTTAAGGTTTCATCTGAGATAAGTATAGGGAAATGAAAGCATTATAAAAGTGGAAGGGGGCAGTGAGAAAATAAAGCTATTTGAGAGAGAGAGAGACAGTTGGCATCTTGTTTTCATATTGGTTGCAGAGAAATCAGTGGTCCAACAGAAGTGAACAGAATGGAAAAGCATTCACTAGAAGAATGGGAATATGTGGTAGAATCTTTAAATTTAATAAGGAAAATAGAATTATAGTACATTGATGAATCTATCAAAATTATGGAAAGAAAAGGAAAAACAATATCAAATAATATGCATGAGATAAGATGAAACAAACAAAATCAAATATATTAGTTATTAAATATGAATGAACTGAGTTCATCTTTCAAAGACAAACATTTTCGGACTGAACTTAATAAACCAGATATATTGATTTCAAAGCACACTTAAAGTGTTTTTTTAATGTTAAAAAGTAAGGAATAGGTAAATGAATACCAGGAAAATTACATATTTTTTAGAAAGGAAAAGAAGAAAAGAAAGGAAGGAGAAGAAAGCAGGACTGATACAATTATTAACCAACACAGCATTTAAGATTAAAGCATTAATCAGGACAAAGGGGAAGGTTATAAAACATAAAGGCACCATTTATGAAAGGGATAAAGCAAAAACCACTAGAAATCTTTTTTTAATTGACACAAACCTTGATTATATCATCAGTTATTTGAATAATCACTTTCATAATGTAAACTTTTTTGTTTTTGAGACAGAGTCTTGCTCTGTCACCCAGGTGGGATGGAGTGCAATGGCACGATCTCAGCTCACTACAACCTCTGCCTCCTAGGTTTAAGCGATTCTCATGCCTCAGCCTCCCAGGTAACTGGGATACAGGCACACACCACCATGCCTGGATGATTTTTTTTTTTTTTTTGAGATGGAGTCTGTCTCCTGTTATACAGGCTGGAGTGCAGTGGTGTGATTTTGGCTTAATGCAACCTCCACCTCCCAGGTTCAAGCGATTCTCCTTCCTCAGCCTCCTGAGTAGCTGGGATTACAGGCGTGTGGCACCATGCCCAGCTAATTTTTGTGTTGTTAGTAGACACGGGATTTCACCATGTTGGCCAGGCTGGTCTCAAACTCCTGACCTTAGGTGATCCACCCACCTTGGCCTCCCAAAGTGCTGGGATTACAAGCGTGAGCCACCGCACCTGGCCCATAATGTAACTTCTGTATTTTTATTTATGCCTCTTCTACTTACTCTGGGATGTCTGGCCATGTTTATGTTTTGATATGCCAGTATTATTCTTAGGAGAAGGACACCTTTAAGTATTAAGTCTAGTTATAAAGATTCTGACCAGGTCTGCCTGTGTTAAAAGTCAGTGATCTTCCTCATCACATCCTGATGCCTCTGTGGCCCATGGGCAGCCCAGCAACAGGATCACAGGGCCCACCATGGTAGAGAGTGGCACAGAGGACACCTGGGGAGCTCCCCGAGGGAATGTGCAGGCTCCACTCCTGCAGCCCAGCCCAGACTGGCCCTTCCAACATGGACTCCCAGTAGAGACCATCTGGTTCCTGAAGCCTTCTGACCCTCGGGCTGTAGCCCCCACACCTAATGCTTTAACCAGTGGGGCAAAAAGGCTGAGGAGCTCTAAAGGAAGGCCTTGAGGAACTCTTTGTCCCCTCTATGAGCCACTCCCTAGATTCAATTCTGGGACTTGGCATTCATCTCTCTCCAGTTTCAACGATGTTTTTGAGCACATAATATGTACTGGACCCTGTGCCAGGCTGCTTTTTAATTTTAAAAAATCTTTTGAGACAGGATCTGGCTCTGTGGCCCAGACTGGAATGCAGTGTCATGATCATGGTTCACTGCAGCCTCGACCTCCCAGGCTCAAGTGATCCTCCTACCTCAGCCTCCCAAATGGGTAGGCCTATAGGCATGTGCCACCACACCTGGCTCATTGTTTTTTTTTTTTTTTTTTTGTGGAAACAGGGTCTAACTATGTTGCCCAGACTGGTCTTAAACTCCTCAACTCACGCTATTCTCCTCCCTCAGCCTTTCAGGGACTATAGGTGTGAGCCACAGCACCCAGCCCAGGCTGCTTTTTTTGAGGGCTCATATTTCTCACGATTTCTCCTAGATCTAGTGAGTGAATTAAAGTTCTACAACTCATGTGTGGCTTCAAAGTGTTTCACATTCCGGGATTGTCAGGCAACAGTGCATAGGCAGTGCTGATCTGTGGCATAGTTCCAGCAGGCAGAGAAAAATTAGAGATCAGTGCGATAGAGTGAGTTTTTAATGAAGCTAAATCTATTCTATCTAAAAGTTTGTTCTTTATTCTGATATTAATCCTTCCTCTTTTTAGATTTAAACTGGCATTTCTTTCATGAAATTGTAGTAAACAGTAGGGTTTTCTTAATGCTCTTAATTGAAAAATAAAAATTTGACAATGCTGTTACCCCAAATAAATTAACATATAGATTGATATGTGATGACCACATAGATTGATGTATGATGTATTACTCTGTGAACCCAAACATGTGCAGCTTTGTTCTCTGACCTTTGCTTTCTGCAGCTCTCAGGACTATCCATGCTGAAAAGACACAATGCAATATTTCTGCAGTCATGTCTCTCTTTGCAAATTCACGTTGGCCAGCAGTACAAATGGTCCAGTTATTCAAGGAGCCAGATTTTCCTCTGGAGGGATAGGGCTGTATTATGCAGAGTCCCACCCTGGGCAGTTAGAAGACCTCACTGCTTTGCAAACTGTTGCTGAGCCTGAGTATTTCTAAGCCTTCCAAAATCCTTAGTGCAGTCTGTCCTCACATTGCCAGCTGAGGGAATAAGTCTGAATACTGGTCCCCCACATATTCTACTGAGGAAACTCATCATATTCCAGTGTCATTCTGAAAAAAAAATTCTCAAAGAGACATTTAGTAATCTTCACAACTCTGTCAAAGTTGACCTGAATCTGTCTTCAAAAATTCAAAAGAAAAAAGAATGAAAATTGGAGGTTATAATTTTACCAATATCAAACCAAAGATAGAGACATTTCATCTTCATTTACATCAAGCTTTTATCCTCCAAAATTTTAACACCATTTCTAATGTTACCTCCATCATTTAGCAATGAAAGTTTTAGGGAGTTTACTTGAAACCCAACTTGAGTTTGGAAGTTCGGCTCATTTATGCAGCCTAGTTAAATCTGGCAATTCCTTTTTTTTTTTTCACCATACGAGGCAGCTTGGGGTAGAGAATTTGGGTCTGTCTGACAGCAAAGACCTGAGTCTGAATCTTGACTGAAAATTGTTCAGTAACTATGTTACTTTCAGAAGCCTTTTCACCTCTGTAATCCTCAGCTTCACGATTTGTAAAATGGGTATTGTAAGACCAACAGCATGTAGTCGTAATGAGTCTGGCATTAAGTAAATGCCAATCCTGTAAAATGCTAATCCTGTTTTTAAATCTAATTAGATGTCTGATTTTAATTTTAAATGAACTTACACAGGATGTCTTTTTTCCATTTTTAATATTTTAGAAATTGGGAGGACGCATCTATGAAAGCAAGTTTGTTTTTCAAGTTTGTGAAGAGTTAAACAAATGATTCTAGAGTAAAATGGTCTTGTACCAAATGTTTTACCTACTCATAATGCCAAATATCCACAATGTCAAACAAGAATCCCAAATGTTCTCAGCTTTAATTTCACACCAATGTCACTTTAACCAAACAGTCTCCTTAGCAGGGCACTTCAGTGCTGAATCATTGTTGACTCAGAGGTTTATAAATACCACTACTTGTATGATTTGGAGTCTTCTTCAGTGCTTCCCTATCTCCCTCTCTAAGTTCAATTAAGCCTGACCCTGCAAAGGGAGTGATATCTGACATGCTCACTTCCCACATTACTGGGGCTGCTAAGTCTGCATGACGTACATGATACATTTATAAAAAGGAACATTCTAAAAATAAGTTTAATGTATTCTCATTCAACTCACTGAGAAACTGATGTAACTTGAAGATAGCAAGCTACACTCATCAGTTTTCTCTAACAGCTTAGTAAATGTCAGAAAGAAACGGAAATGTTCTAAATAAGGACATCACTCGAAGTCCCTACAAAGTAAATCAGAATGCATACTTTTTCTACAAAAAATGCTTTAAAAAGATGATATAAATATGTAACGTTCAAAATCTAAATCTCATTTGGTAGGAATGGTTTAAAGATAACACTCGAAAACACAGCTAAGGTAATATGTGGAAAGCAGCTGAAATGTATATAAAATCAATTCAGTAAGGGATTTACTTAAGGAATGGGGTGAGGAATTATAGATATAATATACCATCAACACTGTTAGAGTCAACTCATCATCTATGCTAACAGTACTGTTCATCAGGGAAGATAATCTGAAAATCCTGTATGTTTGCTTTTGTATTCTAACATATTATTATTTGCAGTAGATTTATCTTCCCAATTATATTTAAGATGTGTTTGCCTTTTTGGGTATTATTTATCTGATGGATGGAGAAAGATACCCAGTAGCACTCTCAAGGGCACAGCAAAGCTGAAAAAGTAAAATTTTGCCAGAGATGATCTACAAAATAAATTATGTCTGTAAGAGAGTAAGAGATGTGGCCTGGATCACTGACAGCTTGGAGTGAGGCCAATCCCAATAACTGATGTCTCCACAGTCTATCAGCCATTACCCACCAGTGGCCCAGGGAGAAGGGTGGTTGCAAGCACTCCTACTCCCTCCAATTACTCTCCTTTTCTTCCCTCAGGCATGAACCCCACTCCTCCAGAGCAGTTGTGGTCAGAACATTTTGGGCAATAGGCCTCACAAAAGAAGGATCTTCCAATTCAGGGGACAAATCCAAAGGAATTTGATGAATCAACTGAAAAATGAATGAGCTGAGCCACATACTGAGAGTGACCTGAAAAAAAATCAGTAAAGAAATTTTATCAATTGACTAGGGTGTTTGATTCTTAAGAAGGAAATGAAATGCAAAATTTGCAATTTATGCAGAATTCTCTGTAATCTCTTGAATTCCAAGGAAAGTGACAGGTCTTTTCAAATCCTTCTCCCAGAAACAGACAGAATTATAAAGACAAAATACTGGAACAAAATCTCAGTGTTGAGAGTAAGTCATGTTGCCAACATCCTATAAACTGGGAAGATTAAAGCAAAGGTGAAACAAGATCAAAAGCTCTCACTGAAAGCCCACTCTGGTTTTCTCACTCTGGAAGGGGCACAGTGCTGTAAGAAGTTAAACAAATCTTGACAAATGTCACCAGCAATCCTGAATAATGAGGGCAAGAGATGAGGGTGAGCAGTGGGCAAAACAGATCCACAGGTCAGAGGCTATGGGGGCGAGGCAGAAGAAGCAAGCCTGTGGGTACATCAGAAAACCCTGCAGCAACTCAGCCACCTGCCCAGTTTTTCAATAGAAGCATAGGGTCATACTGACATGAGGAAGCACTTGCCTAAAATGGGGAACTGGGGTAGGACCCTCAATCCCACTTTGAAAAGGCAAGAAGGACCATGAGAAAGATGAAGGAGCATGAGAAAGATGGAGGCGCTTCTTCTATTGGAACCACAGTGTATACTGGAGCAGGGCCAACAGTGAAACTCTGCCAGCCCCAAGAGTTTTCTCTCATCCAAAATTTGACCTAACTGGCCACTTCCTCCTGATATATTAAAATGCATTTTCAAATTAAAGGGATAGCATTCCACAATGACAGGACACTCCCCCAATTTGATGCATAAAAGCCCCAGGGAAGGTCCCAGAGAAAGCTGTACCCATTCTGCACACTTAGATTAGAGGTCCCTGAACAGAAAACTGGATATAAAAATACTGGCCTCTGGTGCCAGCATCTCAACAAAGAGAGAAAACAGAGCTTCTGTGGCATACATCCCTTCTTTTCTGACCCACATGTAACCCCAACTTCCTCTCTACACTATTCAAGTTGCTGAATGAACAAATGATATTCTCCAGCAACATCCAACTCTCCAGGGTATCTATGAGAAAAAAAAAAAAAACAGGCTGGAATTGGCCATCTTCTCTGCAAAATTAAATGCCAGAAGAAACGTTAAATGCCAAAAAGATAATGGGATCACAATAATTTTTTAAAAGAAACAGTTATGACTCAAGAGTTTTTTGGTTTTGTTTTTTTCTGAGATGGGGTCTCACTCCCTTTGGCCCAGGCTAGAGAGAGCAGAGGTGGGATGAGAGCAGAGGTGGGATGTTGGCTCACTGTATCCTCGACTTTCTGAGCTCATGTGACCCTCCCACCTTAGCCTCCAAAGTAGCTGGGACCACAGGGGCATGCCACCATGCCTGGCTAATTTTTTTGCATTTTTAGTAGAGACAGGGTTTCACCATGTTGCCCAGGCTGGTCCTGAACTCCTGGAGTCAAGCAATCCACCCACTTCAGCCTCCCAAATTGCTCATTACAAGCATGAGCCAAAGTGCCTGGCCTGACTCAAGAGTTTTATGTCAGTAAAGCTTCTTTTTCATACAGAGATAACAGAAAAATCTTATCATCAAATATGCCAACTCTCAGAAAGTATACAACCCATGTATTCTCTCTAGAAAAATGACCCAAAGATATGTACCAATGGCAAAGAGGAGATGCAAATAAAGAAGTCACAGATGAAGACACCGTGGAATGAAGGGCCCCGTTGTGTGAATTAAAACATGTAATCAAATCTAAATGACTTGGTAAATAAGGTTAAAAACAAGACACAAATGTGATTATTAAAAGAAAAGTTAATGCATTTTCAAAAATAGGGTTTTAACAATTCAATAACTATCTAGAAAAAAACTTCCAGAATAGACCAACAGAAACCTAAGAAATGGGAAAAAGTATTATTTCTGATAAATTCCTTATCTTCATAGGTGGTAGTCATTAGATATTCATTTATATTAATAACTTGAGAAGGTTTGAACCTAAAGATTTAAAATAACTTATGAGCAAAACAAAATATTGGCTTTTTATCCACAGAATTGCTAAAAGAAAATTAAACAAAAAAAAAAAACACAGATATTATATCAAGAAAGAAAATAAATAAAACAGAGGAAAGGCAGAAAACATGAAATGAGATACAAGAAGTAATAAACATTTGTTATAAAAAGAAATATAATGGGAATATCTCATCTGTTAAAAGGAAAAGACTCATATTGGGTCAAAAAACGAAATCTAACTATAGTGATGTGTCACTTAATGATGTGGATATGCGTTGTGTTGTTAGGCATTTTTCTCCATTGTGCAAACATCGTAGTGTGTACTTACATAAACCTAGACAATATAGCCTACTACACACACAGGCTATATGGTATAGCGTACGGCTCCCAGGCTACAAACCTATATAACATGTTACTATACTGAATACTGTACGCAATTGTGACACAATGGTAAGTGGTAAGCATTTGTATATCTAAACATAGAAAAGATACAGTAAAAATACAGTATAAAAGATAAAAAATGGTATACTCATATAGTGTACTTATCATAAATGGATCTTGCAGGACTGAAAGGTGATCTGGATAGTGAGTATTGAGTGAATGTAAAGGCTTAGGATATTACTCTACAGTATTGAAGACTTTATAAACACTGTACATTTAAGCTACACTAAATTTATTTTTAAATGTTTCTTTCTTTTTTTAACTTTTGTTTTAGGTTTCAGGGCACATGTACAGGACTATTATGGAGGTAAGCTTGTGTTGCAGGGGTTTCATGTACAGATTATTTTGTCACCCAGGTAATAAGCATAGTATCTGATAGGTAATTTTTTTTAATCCTCTCCCTGCTCCCACCCTCCACTCTCCAATAGGACCTGGTGTCTGTTGTTCCCCTTTTTGTGCCCATGTGTTCTCATTGTTTAGCTCCCACTTATAAGAGAGAACACACAGTACTTGGTTTTCTGTTTCTGCATTGGATTGCTTAGGATAATAGTCTCCAGCTCCATTCATGTTGCTACAAATGTCATCATCCCATTCTTCTTATGGCTGTGTAGTATTTCATGGTATATATGTATCATATTTTTGTATCCAGTCTATCGTTGATGGGTATGTGAGTTGATTCTATGTCTTTGCTTTTGTCAATAGTGCTTCAATAAGCATACGTGTGTATGTGTGTTTATGGTAGAAAGAATTATATTCCTTTGAGTATATACCCAATAACGGCATGGATGGGTTGAATGATAATTCTGTTTTAAGTTCTTTGAGAAACTGCCACACTGCTTTCCACAGTGGCTGAACTAATTTACACTCCCACCAGCAGTATATAAGCATTTTCTTTTCTCTGCAACCTTGCAAACATCTATTACTTCTTGACTTTTTAATAATGGCCATTCTGACAGATATGAGAAGGTATCTCATTGTAGTTTTAATTTGCATTTCTCTAATGCAACATCCAAGCTGAAAACCAAATCAGGAACACAGTCCCATTCACAATTGCCACAAAAAGAATAAAATATCTAGAAATATGCTAACCAGGGTGGTGAAATAACTCCACAATGAAAATTATAAAACATTATTCAAAGATAACAGAGAGAACTACAAAACATTGTTCAAAGATATCAGTGATGACACAAACAAATGGAAAAACATTCCATGTTCACCAACAGGAAGAATCAACATTGTTAAAATGGCCATACTGCTCAAAGCAGTATACAGATTCAATGCTATTCCTATCAAACTACCAATGACATTCTTCACAAAATCAGAAAAAAATTATTTTAAAATTTATATGGAATCAAAAATGAAACTGAACAGCCAAGGCAATCCTAAGAAACAAATAACCAAACAACAACAACAACAAAAAGCTGGAAGCATCACTTTACCCAACTTCAAACCATACTATAGGGCTACAGTAATCAAAACAGCATGGTACTGGTACAAAAACAGACACAGAGACCAACAGAACAGAATAAAAAGCCCAGAAATAAGGCCAAACACCTACAACCATCAGATCTTTGACAAAGCTGACAAAAACAAGCAATGAGGAAAAAACTCTCTATTCAACAAATGGTGCTGGGATAACTAGCTGGCCATATAGAGAAGATTGAAACTGGGCACTTTTCTTCCACCATATAAAAAACTCCAACTCAAGATGGATTAAAGACTTAAATGTAAAACCTAAAAATATAAAAACCCTAAAAAAATTAAAAAAAAAAAAACAAGGAAATATTCTGGACATAAGACCTGGTAAAGATTTCATGACCAAGATGCCAAAAGCAATTGCAACAAAAGCAAAAATTGACAAATGGAAACTAATTAAACTAAAGAACTTCTGCACAGCAAAAGAAACTATCAACAGAGTAAACAGATAACCTACAGAATAGGAGAAAAGATTTGCAAACTGTGCATCTGACAAAGGTTTAATATCCAGAATTTATAAGGAACTTAAACAAATTTACAAGCAAAATATAAATAACCCTTAAAAATGGGCAAAGGACATGAACAGACCCTTTCAAAAGAAGATATACATGTGGCCAATAAGCATATGAAAAAAATTATTTCTTTAATAATAAAGTAACCTCCACTTATTTTAACTTTTTTACTTCATAAATGCTTTTATTTTTTAACTTTTTAATTCTTTTGTAATAACACCTAGCTTAAAACACAAACACATTACATAGCTGTACAAAAATATTTTCTTTCTTTATATCTTTACTCTGTAAACATTTTTCTATTTTTAAACTTTTTTTTTTTACTTTTTACTTTACTTTTACTTTTTTTACTTTTTTTGTTAAAAACTAAGACACAAAAACACACATTAGCCTAGAACTACACAGGGTCAGGAACATCAATATTAGACTTCCACCTTCACATCTTGTCTCACTGAAAGGTCTTCAGGGGCAATAACATGCATGGAACTGTCATCTCCTATGAGAACATACCTGGAACAGAATACCTGCTGAAAAGCCTGCCTGAGGCTGCTTTATAATTAACTTATTTTTTGTAAATGAAAGGAGTATGCTCTAAAATAAACATGAAAAGCATAGTATATTAAATACATAAACCAGTAACATAGTCGTTTAGCATCAAGTCTTATGCACGGTACATAATTATATGTGCTATACTTTTATATGACTGGCAGCACAGTAGGTTTGTCTATACACGCATCACCACAAGCACTGGAATAATGTGTTGCACTCCGACATCACCAGGCAATAGGAAATCTTCAGCTCTATTATAATTTATGAGACCACCATTATATATGCAATTAATTGTTAACCAAAATGTCTATTTTGGTTATTTATTTATTTATTGAGATGGCGTGTCACTCTGTCACCCAGGCTGTAGTGCAGTCATGTGATCTCAGCTCACTGCAACCTCCACCTCCCAGTTCAAGAGATTCTCCTGCCTCAGCCTACCAAATAGCTGGAACTACAGGTGCGTGCCACCACACTTGGCTAATTTTTTGTATTTTTAATAGGGACGGGGTTTTACCATCTTAGCCAGGATGGTCTTGATGTCCTGACCTTGTGATCTGCCTGCCTCAGCCTCCTAAAGTGCTAGGATTACAGGCATGAGCTACCATGCCCAGCCTGCATATGCCATCTATAGGAGACATATATTCAAAGTGACTATATATATCTATAGGAGATATATATATAAAGTTACTCAGAAAAGTTAAGATAAACGGTGAAATAAAAATATAATATGCCTGTATTAACTGCAAAAAAAGAAAACAAAAAAATAGGTTTCCATACAAACATCGAAGTAGAAATCAAGGAAGAAAACATTAAATATAATAGCCACTTTTGTTAAAAAGTGACAATTTACAATAAATTTTATCTGTCATAAACCTGTGTGCCAAATAACATGCAATCCTATATAAATATATCTTTAAAATTCAAAATAAATTACTTCAGATACGAAGGAATTAACATCATTGTCTCATTTTTAGAAAATTAGATAGATAAAAATAAATAAAATTATTTTAATAGCTTTATAAATGCCAAATTCATAGAGAGTACTCTAAATTCAGGTTGCCATGTAATATTTGTGAAAACTAATTATATATTAGGTAGCAATGTAAGTCTCAACAATTTCAAAATGTTGAAATGGTACAGACCATGTATAACCATATGAAAAAGAAATGGAGATAATCATAAAGAAACCACAAAGAATCTCCAATTAGTTGAAAATTAAGACAGGAAAGGAAAGGAGGGAGAGAAGGAGGGAGGGAGGGCAAGAAAAAGATAAATGTACTTAAGTAAGTTTACGTAACTCTAGGATCAAAGAGAAAATAAAAATTCAATTGCAGATTATTGAGATATTAATTATAATGGAACACGATATGTGAAAACTTATGAGATGTAATTCTAAGTCAATTATCAGAGAAAAATGCAATGAGTTTATTTTGCTTTCCTTACTTAACAGGTCCTTTCCTTTTTTATGACTTCTTCTTTTATTCATTTTGACTGTCTATTTTCTCTTCTGTTTAAGAATGTACCAAGAAAAGTAAAAGGTAGAAAAAAAAATGTAGGTAAAGTAAGGTTCAAATTACAGAAGAAATTATTTAGCATGGGAAAGAACAGATCAAGTCAATCATTTCAGAAGGCTTCTTCATAAGCCTCCAGGTTAGAGATGAAATAAGACAAAGTTCTATGGTCCAAGTATTTACAGCTCAAAAAACTGATTACCCAAAACAAGCCTCGATCTATACATAAGCTCCCCATTTCCTAATGAATGGCTGACTTTGAAAGCAAACAGGGGTTACTTTAATCAAGGTAATAACATTTAACAACCCTCATGCAGTACTCACTATGTACCAGGCAATGTTCTAAGCACTTTCTATGAATTAATTTGATCTTCATGACACACTAGTAATGCACTACATGGCCTCAGTGTTAACATCTTTTCACATGATTTATTACCTAAAGTTTTTATTCTCTGTTCGTCCCACTTCAGTTTAGAAAAAGAGTAATCCTTTCTTAATCTATAAACTACATGATTAGCAGAGAAGCATGTCAAGGGATAGAAGGCCCCTTATTGTTCCTGGACTTGTGTGTCCTCTGTTTTTCTAATATATCTACCATGTGGTCCTGGACCATTCCAGGACTACTTTTAGTCCTGTCATCTAAAACTATTAGAACAAACTAAGCCTATTAAAATTGTCATTTTTGAACTTGATACAATCCAGTGTCTCCTTCCCAACTGATGTTCAGTGATATTTCTCCTACTTATGACAGAGAATAAGCATCAGTGCTTAAAATATGTCCAAATATTAGCACTTTTCTTTTTAAATTCTATACTTATAAAAAACAAAACCAAAGAAATGGAGCTGATGGATGTTAAAAGCAGCATCCAGTTCTGATACACAATTGAAACTAGCCTAAGAGCAAGTGTAATGATGTTTTGAAATGAATCATGTTTTAATATCTTATAGAAAAAGATTAAAATTAAAAATTAGATGAGTATAGCTTAGCAATCAGACATCTTCCTGTGGAGTCACCACAGATTCAGCCTGAAAGGTCATTGCAAATTCTCCCAGCTCTCTAAAGATAATTAGTTTCTTTTGAATAATGCTTAAAGGAAAATAGTCTTTCAGCTCTATGGGTGTGTTCATCTACTGGCATTTTTCTCCCAAAGAAGGAAATTCCTCTAAAACTATATAGAACAAACCTACAAAAAGAAAAAAAGAACCTAGGCAAATGAACAAATAAGCAATCAAAATGAATTGTTTTATTCAATCTCATTATCTTTTATTATGCCTGGGAAGAGCTATCATGCTTTATTTTTTTACCAGCTAGAATGGAGGGGAGAATGTGCCTAATAGAAGTTGGAAATGCAGATACTCAGGTGCTCAACAAGCTAAGCACATCTTATCAGACAATGGAGTAGATCCAATAGGAAGGACTCTCCTAGATCAGCAGAGGACACTTAGAGACAGAAAAGGGGCATACTTTGCAACAACTGTCATTTCATCATCCTTCATACTCCAGCATCCATTAAATATCAGTAATGTGTTAGTTACTATGTTTATTTAACACACATCCCTCATTTTAATTTGTATTTCTATTCTGAATAAACGATTTGTCATGTCACATTGCTGGTTATTGTTTGTTAAGTCCATTATTAGGACATGGGTCATTTTTCACCTCTCTCAGAAGGACTGCATCCAATTAGAAACTATCAGATTGCTGCCAAGGCTTTCTTTATTCCTAGAGTAAGAATAGTGGGGAATATGCTGCATTGTCACTATGCTCAGGGCAAAAGTAAACTGAAATAGAACTCAAGTGCACTGAAATGTAAAAGGCACAATATATTTTCCTTAAAAAAGAGAGAGTAATCTTGGATTCAAAGGAGACCACAATACCACGAAACTTTCTATCTGGAACCTAGAGATCTGTCACAAGCCAGAGACTCTGGCCTACTTGGTCTGTGAAATGAGCTCTGGAAATAAGATATGGTGGGTAGGCTGATCATTATATGGCATTGCACGTTAATTTGCATTGTATCTGGTTGACCTTCTTCCACATCAGCAATATAGTATCTTCATGATGCCTGTAATTAATAGCCTTTTTCAAGAAAAATTTTGAATACAGTAACTGAATAATTAAATGTATATGTTGGCATAGGAAGATAAGAAGACTATAAAAGAAATTGTGATATGTTCCTAAAATTTTCTTAATAATAACATTTTGGTTGGAACTTCTGGTTCAAGGCATTAGGTAGTAACAGGCTCTGGAATTACTCTCCTACTATAAACAACTAGAAAAAGTGAACAAAAAACAAGTTTCAGATATGGAACAACAAGTAACACAGAACTATGATTTCTGAAAGGAGGAAAACAAATGAAATGAGACCTACAATTGCCCCAGCTTTCAACCTGGAGATAATATCTACAGGACAGTGCAGGGAGGTGGAACCCAAGCAGAGCTCAAAATTGGGTTGAATTGAGGAGACAGAGACTGGAGTTTGGAGAGACTGAGATGGGCAGAATTTGTAAGACAGAGTACTAAAGAACAAGGAGCTACAAAGAGAAAGGGCACCAGAAATCTGCACATGAGTCTGCTTGAGTTTTGGACTCAATACCAATCTTCGTGTGCATAGGATGAAACTCCACACAGCCAGGAAAAATCAACTTCTAGAGAAAGAGTAACTGCTGGACGTTTGTAAGTAGGACAATTCCCTGAGCTCACATAAGACTGGGAATCTTTCAAGTTCCCAATAGTTGAAGTACAGAGACATTGATAAATAGGGCATAGTCAAGATCTCAGAAAGTTCACACCATATATTAGGATAAAATTAGCCATAGAAAAGGTACTCTGGACATTTATATTAAGGAATTTTTTTTTTTTTTTTTTTTGAGACAGAGTCTTGCTCTATCGCCAGACTGGAGTGCAGTGGCGTGATCCCGGCTCACTGCGACTTCCATTTTCCGGTTTCAAGCAATTATTAAGGAATTTTTTAAAACTCCTGATCTAGTATGAAAGTCTTCATCTAATCTTCACTTAATTTAGATTACTCTAAAACAAAGTTTAACACTCTTTAAAGAAATACCACAAAATCCAGCATTCAACAATATAAAATTTACTATGTTTACAATACAATCAAAATTACTAGAATAAACATGAGAGGCAGAAAAATGTGATTTACAATGTGAAAAATATCAGTTAATAGAAACTTAGAAAGGATAAAGAGGATAGAATTGTTTTTGTTTTGTTTTGTTTTGTTTTGTTTTTTGAGACAGTCTCACTCTGTTACTCAGGCTAGAGTGCAGTGACATGATCTCAGCTCACTGCAACCTCTGCCTTCCAGGTTCCAGCTCCCCTCCTGCCTCAGCCTCCTGAAAACCTGGAACTACAAGTGTACACCACCACGCCCAGCTAACTTTTGTATTTTTAGTAGAGATGGGGTTTCACTATGATGGCCAAGCTGGTCTTAAATTTCTGACCTCTGATGATCTGCCCACCTCAGCCTCCCAAATTGCTGGTATTACAGGCATGAGTCACCAAGCCCAGCAATAAATATTTTTTTAAGAATCTAAAGTTAAATATGAACATAGGAAGAGAGATGGAGGATATGAAAAAGAACCTGAAGAAATTTGTGAAATAAAAAATAGAATATCTAAAATGAGAATTCCATTTTATAGAATTATCATTAAGCTAGACACTGCAAAAAAAAAAAAAAAAGATTAGTGAACTTGATGACATAGCAAAAATCTATCTAAAATGAAACAAAAAAAGACAAAAAAATAAAAACAGGCATTCAGTGACCGGAAGGAAAATATCAAGCAATCTGACATACATATCTGAAAAAATAATGGCCAAAAAATGTCCTAATTTGTTGAAAACTACAAATACACATATTCAAAAATTTTAGCAAACACCAATCAAAATGAACACACACACACACACGAAGCCACCAAGGTACAACATAATCAAATTATTGAAAGTCAATAATAAGGAAAAAAATCCCAAAGTCATTACAGATTTAAAAGGCACATTACATACAATGAAACAAAGAATGACCTCATCTTTTTGTCAAAAACTGGGCAAACCAGAAAAAAATTATCTCAGCTATCTACTGTAGCACAGCAAATGACTCCAAAATTAATGGCTTAAAACCACAATAATAACATATTAATTCTCACAATTCTTGTAGGTTAGGAATTTGGGAGTGGCTCATTTAGGCAGTTCTGTGTAGGTGTCTCTCATGAGTTTTCTGTACTAGAGCAGGAAAATTCACTTTCAAGATATATTGCTTCTCATTTCTGGCAAGTTGATGCTGGCAAGTTTGTTGTTCCCTAACTGAGCTACCATATGAGACTGCTTGAGCATCTTCATAACATGGTAACTGGCTGTGTCCAGAATGAGTGTTCTAAGAAACCAAGGGGTAAGCTACAATAACTCCATGAAACAGTCTTAGAAGTTATATGATGTAATTTCAATGTGTGGGACAGGACTACACAAAGGCATGAAGACCAGGTGAGGATCATTAGAAGCCATGTTGGAGGCTGGCTACCACAAGAGATCCATATTTTTCAGGGCCTGGAGAAAGTTTGTCATCCCATTTTCCCTCATTGCATATAAGGCAAAAATATCTTTCAAAGATAAAGGCAAAAAATAATAATAATAACTTACCAAACAGATCTGAAAGAAGTGTTGCCAGTAGAACTGAACTACAAGAAATATTAAAGTAAATACTTCTAACATAAGGAAAATTATACCAGATGAAAATTTAAGTCTACCCAAGGTAATAAAGACTGCTGGAAATAATAAATATGTGGGTACATGTAGAATACATTTTTTTCCAAGTTTAAATTTATTTGAAAGATAAATAACCACTTAAAACAAAAATAAACATATTGGGGTTTATAATATCTTTAGATATAAAATGTAGGGAAACAATACCACAAAGAATAGAAGTAGAAAATGAAAATATATTCTTCTCCGATTTTTATACTATATGTGAAGTGACAATATTATATGAAGCTGGATGATGATAACTTAAAGATGTACATTGTAAATATTAGACTAACAACTAAAAGAAATACATCAGAAAGAGTAAACTTCAGAAGAAGGAGTATTACCTGAGATTAAAAGGAACATTTTATAATGAATTTATATTTATATATACCAAGGGTGGTGTATATATATATACACACACACACATATATATACCAATGGTATATATAGTTATATATACCATTTATATAAAGGTGACTTCATCAGTGAGATGCAGTAATCTTGAACATGTATATATCTAATAACAAAGCTTCAAAACAAATGAAGTTAAAGTCTATAGACTATAAAGGAGAAATAAGCCAGGCACAGTGGCTCACGCCTGTAATCCCAGCACTTTGGGAGGCAGAGGCAGGTGGATCACCTGAGATAAGGAGTTCAAGACCAGTCTAGCCAACATAGTGAAACCATGTCTCTACTAAAAATACAAAAATTAGCCAGGCATGGTGGTGGGTGCCTGTAATCCCAGCTACTCGGGAGACTGAGACAGGAGAATCACATAAACCCAGGAGACAGAGGTTGCGGTGAGCCAAGACCATGCCATTGCACTCCAGCCTGGGCAACAAAAGCAAAACTCTGTCTCAAAGAAAAGAGAGAAATCGATAAATCCCTAAGTGTAAAGTTTAAAGATTAACTGTACAAAGTGTTGGTGAGGATGTGAAGCAACTGGAACTATCATACACTGAGTAATAATAGAATAAGGTAAAATTACTTTGGAAAACTGTTTGACAGTTTCTTAAAAAGTTAAAGGTATGTGTTAGCCTGTTTGCATCTCTATAAAAAAATACATGATGCTGGGTAATTTCTAAAGATAAGAGGTTTATTTGTCTCTGCAAGCTGTACAAGCATGGCACCAGCATCTTCTTCTGGTGAGAGCCTCAGGAAGCTTATAATCATGGCAGAAGGTGAAGGGAAGCCGATGTGTCTCATAGAAGAAGGAAGAGAGAAGGAGCAGAGGAGTAGGTGTCAGGCTTTTTTAAACAACCAGATGTCACATGAACTCAGAGCAAGAACTCACTCATTACTATGAAGACAGCACCAAGATATTCATAAGAAATCCACCACCATGACCCAAACACCTCCCACAAGGCCCCACCCCCAATACTGGGGATCACATTTCAACATGAGATTTGAAAGAGACACACATCCCAACCATATTATTCCACCATGGCCCTCAAATCTCATATCCTTCCTATATTGCAAAATACAATTATCTCTTCCTGATAGTTGCCCAATGTCTCAACTCATTCCAACATTAACTCAAAAGTCCAAAGTCTCATTTAATACTCAAGGCAAGTTTCTTCCACCAATGAGCCTGTAATCAAGAAAAAGTTCTTTACCTCTAAGATACAATAGTGATACAGGCATTGGATAAATATTTCCATTCCAAAAAAGAGCAATGAGCCAAAAAAAAGTGGGGGGGGTGGCAACAGGCACTACACAAATCCAAAACCCAGCAGGATAAACATTAAATCTTAAAGCTTCAAAACAATCTTTGTCTACATGCCCTGCATCCTGGCACACTGATGCAAGGAGGGGGCTCCCAAGGCCTTGAGTGCCTCTTCCCCTGTGGCTTTTCCAGGCTGAGGTTGCAAGCTGCAAGGCATCTACCATTCTGGGGTCTGGTGAGTGGTAGCCCCATTCCTACAGCTCCACTAGGCAGGGCTTCAGTGGAGACTTCAACCTATCACCCCTCAGCACTGCCCTAGCAAGGCCCTCTGTGGTGCTTCTGCCCTCCCACAGCAAGTTTCTGCCTGGGCTCTAGGTTTTCCCATACATCCTCTGAAATCTAGGTGGAAGCTGCCAAGCTTCTTTCACTCATGCATTCTATGCACCCACAGGCTTAACACCATGTGGAAGCCACCAAGACTTATGGCTTGCACTCTTTGGAGCAGCAGCCTAGGCTATACTTAGAACCCTTCCAGCCATCGCTAGAGCTGGAGCAGCAGGGATGCAAGGAGTAATGTCCTGAGGTGGCACTAGGCAGCACCCCAGACCTGACTCTTGAAACTGGGCCTGTAATGGAAGGGACTGTCCTGAAGATTTCTGAAATACCTGGAGGTCTTTTTTTATTTATTTATTGTTTTGAAGATTAACACATAGCTCCCTTTCAGGTATGCAAATCTCTCTAGCAAGTGATTGTTCTGCAGCATGCTTTTTCCTTCTTTACCACACAGCTAAGCTGCTTTTAAGCTCTGCTTTCCTTATTATCGTAAGTTCCAACTTTAAGTCATTTCTTAGCTCCTGTATCTGATCATAGAATGTTAGAAGCAGCCATACCACATCTTGCATACTTTGTTGCTTAGAAATTTCTTCTGCTAGATACCCTAGCTCATGAGTCTTAAGTTCTACCTTCCACAAAGCCAAAGGACATGGAAACAATGCAGCAAACTCTTTGTTAGGGCATAACAAGAATGATCTTTACACCAATGATAGTTTCCCATTTCCACCTGAGACTTCATTAGCCTGGTTTTCACTGCCCATAATCAGCATTCTACTCACAACCACTTATTTAACAAGTCCCTAAAAAGTTCCAAACTTTCCCTCATTTTCCTGTATTCTTCTGAGCCATCCAAACTCTTCCAACCTCTACCCATTTCCCAGTTCCAAAGCCACTTCCACATTTTCAAGTATCTTTATAGCAACATCCCACTCTCAGTACCAATTTTCTGTGTTAGTCTATTTGTGTTGCTACAAAGGAATACTTGAGGCTGGGTAAAGAAGAGAGGTTTATTTGACTCACAGTACTGCAGGCTGTACGAGCATGGCACCAGCATCTTCATCTAGTGAGGATTTCAGGAAGTTTGCAATCGTGGTGGAAGGCAAGGGGGAGCCAGCATGTCACATGGCAAAAGAGGGAGCAAGAGAGGAGGTGCCAGGCTCTTTTAAACAACCAGATCTCACAGGAACGCAGAATGAGAATTCACTCATTACTACAAGGACAGCACAAAGCCATTCCTGAGGGATCCGCCCCCATGATGGAAACACTCCCCACCAAACCCCACCTCGAACATCGGGGATTACATTTTAATATGAGATTTTGAGCAGACAGACAACCAAACCATATCAAGGTATATCTACCATATATTTTCCATTTTTGGTGAGCACATACCTACCACTCCTAGGAAACTACCCCCAGAGAAATGAAAACATATGTGCATTACAAGATTTGCATATAAATGTTCATAGACACTTTATTGGTAATAGCCAAATGCAAGTGATCCAAGTGCCTATCACCAAGTAAATAGACTTAAAAGTTATGGCATACTCATACAACAAAATATTGGGCTGCAAAAGAAAGATTAATTTCCATAACATTATGCAAAGCAAAATAAGTCATACCAAAAGAAGAGCACATCCTAAATGATCCCATTTATGAGATGTTCAGAGACAATTCTGGCATTTCTGCATGTCTTCTGAGAGAGGGGCATTGACAGCTTTTTTCAGCAAGGTTTGCAAAGCTGCTCCATGGCAGGGATCAGATTTGTTTACATCCTGGTGTAATAAAGTTAGAGTCTTCTCCTTACAGAGATATTTCAGGGTTGTAAAGATAACACTCAATCTGAACCAAAGGACAAATTTGTTTCCCAACTGAGATGATCAAGATAATATCTCTCTCCACAAGGAAGTATGAACAGGTTTGCCAGCAGCCCCTTTATAATATTAGGGATTTCCTAGGCTCACTGTTCCCATGTGTGCACGGTGTGCACAGTATTAACCTGGGCCCACCTCCACATCACCTCATATATCTTGAGGGTTAAAGAGAATCAGTAAGATCACAAAGCTCACATTGCCTACAGTGCTGTAAAAAACTGTCTAAATCTATTTGGGCTCATGTCTCCTCACTGGTCAAGACTATGGCAGAAGAGCAAGCTGAACAAGTACTTGAAATAGTCACTGTTGCCTAGGAACTGCTTGACTGCTTGACTGCTTGACATATAAAACTCTAGAGAAGACCAACCTAATCTATAGTGATTCATAGTAGATTGATGGTTGCTTGGGACTGGGTATGGGGATGACTGACTGGAAAGGAGCTGAAGGAAACTTTTTTAAGTTGGTGCTACGTTTGTCAAGGCTCATCCTACTATATACTTAAAATGTGTGACTTATATGCAATGTATGCATGAATAAAATTTATTTTTAAAATAAATTTTGGTCTCCATAAAATAAAATTTGGTCTCCGTCATATGACTAGTATATGTCTGAGACATTGTGTGAATGATAAATAAAAACAATGCCCACGTCTAAGGTAATATTCCACTATGAAACGAGTATTTGACTAAAGTCAATTTGTCACGTTGGATAAGTCAGGTAATCTCACTCTATCCAAATTATTTGGAAAGGTGAAGTGAAGGCTACATACTTCTTAAGTTTTGACTAAGTGAAAAAGCTGAGATTTAACATACCCATACTGAGTTTTTTGAAAAGAGTTTCATTTGAAAATTTATAGGCCAGTTGCAGTGGTTCACACCTATAATCCCAGGACTTTAGGAAGCTGAAGAGAGAGGGCTGCTTGAGCTCAGGAGTTCAAGAGCAGCCTGGGCAACAAAGCAAGACCCTATTTCACACACATCAAAAAAACAACTAGCCAGGCACCATGTGCATGCCTGTAACCTCAGCTACTCAGGAGACTAAGGTAGGAGGATCACTTGAGTCCAGGAGTCCAAGGCCGCACTGAGCCATGATTGCACCACAGCATTCCAGCCTGGGTGACAGAGCAAGACCCTGTCTCAAAAAATTAAATTTTTTTTTCTTTTTCTTTTTTTTTTTTTTTTGAGACAGAGTTTCACTCTTGTCGCTGAGGCTGGAGTGAAATGGCGTGATCTCAGCTCACTGCAACCTCTGCCTCCCGGGTTCAAGTGATACTCCTGTCTCAGCCTCCAGAGTATCTGGGATTACAGGAACCCACCACTACACCCGGCTAATTTTTTGTATTTTTAATAGAGACAGGGTTTCACCATGTTGACCAGGCTGGTCTCCAACTCCTGACCTCAGGTGATCCACCTGCCTCAGCCTCGCAAAGTGCTGGGATTACAGGCGTGAGCCACTGCACCTGGCCTAAAAAATAAAAAAATTATAGTTGCTGCATATACTTTGAATTATGAATTTACTTTCAAATAAAGGTATTTCTGCTAGAATGTATCTGAAAATCTCACTTAAAAAGCTGAAAAAAAAATTTGGGACAAACAACTCAAAATCTATGCAATGTTCTATCTAAGCAATAACAAAACAGTATCAATCCTAACAGAAAACACTACTCCACTAAAGAGACACTATAATCCTGAAAAATAAAGAAATGCTACAATAAATATAGGAATATCCCCAAAAGATGAAGTTTTGATGATGAAAGGGGTGAAGGATCGAGCCTTCTGTTTTATAAGAGACAAGGTAAATGTTAAAAGATCAGAAAGAACCACACAGTAAGTACTTCTAAGATAAAGCATGTGTCTAAACTAGAGAGGAGTATAATAGGATGAATGGACAATCTGTATAGCTCTGGATTCTCCCACAATTCACTGTATTCAGCTCCATGAGAGTGTTTTGCGTTCAATGCAATCTTGGTTACAGTTAATATGCTGGGAAAAACCTACATAATCAATCAATGTGACTTCCATTTTATACTGACAGTATCCTCCAATTTACCATTTCAGTGTAAGCAAATTTGGTTTACAGAAATGTACACATTAGTAGCAGAACAGACTGTCCTTTTCTTTAATATTTGAGGTTCAAAGTCAATTCCTTAAGAAAATCTTCCCTGACCTCTTGCCCTGGATTTGGGCAGGCCCCACCAGGCACACAACCTCATAGCTGTCTGTACTTTCCCTTTATAATATATACCACAGTTTATAGTCTTAGGAATTATTTTCTTATTGTCTGACTCCCCCATGGACTCTTAGAGGTATTTTTACTCACCACCATTGGCCCAAATACTGGCGTAGTGCCTAGGCACATAGTAGGTGCCCAAGAAATATTAATTAGAATAATTATTTAATTTAATGTTATTATGCCATTAAAGTATACCCTTAATTGCTGTACTATGGCTTTTATAAAATTAAAATTTACAATACCATTATTTTTCCTTTTGCTACTGCTTTATTTTTAAAATAAGTGACAGGTTGCTTTCAGGACAGATCCATTCTGTTGGTGACAGGGACAAAGAACAGTAAGAGAAAAGAAGATAGGAAGAAAGATATTAAGTTTGGTGAATTAAAAAAAAAATCTCACTGTGGCTACCAGATCTCTATTAGTATAAAATGTTATTAAGTGAACCTTTTAAAATCAATATAGTACTTCCTTTACTTCACCTGTTCAACCTATCTTGTGAAATAAATTTAAAACATCATTGGAAATAACATTACTGTAATTATTTGCTTCTACAAATTTCATTCAGTGATTTGCCATCTCCTTTACTTCCCATTGTGAATGACCCTACAAAGTAACTTGTATCACATTGATTAGACAACAACACATACACAACTTTACAATGAGTAAGGGGGAAAGAAATCAATCATTCTTTATATTTCCCCTCCAGGATACAATGCCATCACTCTTTCCCCAAAATTCTACATATTAATGAGGTTGAAATTATCATCAAAATCATAAACTAAGGCCTAAAGAAATTAAATGTTTTCTTACCCGTGGTCATACAACAAATTTATGGAAGAGCTGAGGTTAGAATTCAGATGTCTAACTCTCAGTTTAGTGATATTAAATGAGTTTTAGAACTCTTTTCTTCCCTTTGTAGGGATTTCTAAATGTCTTCCTGCTTTTTCTTCTTTTTAAAATAGGGCTTTGCTTTCTGAAAATCTGCTGTAAATCATAACAGCCCACGTCATATCATGACAGATATGGAAACAAAATGCTTTGATTTTGCTATATTACAGTTTGCCAGTGATCCCACCTGTGCACAAAAAGTGAAACAGAAAACACACACACAAATGAATACACCAAAAAAAATAGGAATTACATCCAGAAAACCAAAAAGATGTTTTGAGCATATAATCTACAGCAACAATAAACCTAAGGCAAAGTGAGGCTTCTAAATCCAAAACCTTCCACCACTATTATCACCTTGTCAAACTAGTCATATGATTTGGCTCTGCGTCCCCACCCAAATCTCCCCTTGAATTGTAATAATCCCCACGTGTCAAGGACGGGACCCAGTAGGAGATAACTGAATCATGGGGGTGGTTCCCCATGCTGTTCTCATAACAGTGAGTTCTCATGAGAACTGGTGGTTTTATAAGGGGCTTTTCCCATTTTGCTTGGCACTTCTCCTTCTTGTTGCCATTTGAAGAAGGACATGTTGCTTCCCCTCCCACCATGATTGTTAAGTCTCCTGAGGCCTCCCCAGCCCTGCAGAACTGTGACTCAATTAAACCTCTTTCCTTTGTAAATTACCCAGCTCTGGGCCGTTCTGTACAGCAGCAGGAGAACAGACTGATACAACTAGTGATCATTTTTATTGCCCTCAGATGTGGCTTAAGGTTTGGCAACTTGTCCTAAGTGTTTTGCCAGGCACTTGACAAACTGGATCCAAGGAACCACTACCAGTTCAGATGAGCTCCAATATAAAGCTCCACACTGAAAGTCCCAAAGTAACATAAACTCAGAATCACAATTTAAGGGCTCCTCTCCCAAGCAAGCTGGATGGATCCTCAGACCCAGAGTAAACTAGAATCTTCTTTTCAGAGACGGGTGCTCCAATGTGTCCTCGCAATAGGGTGATAGAAAGCGCATTTTAAAGGAGAGAACTCAGGAGGCATGGTCTGTGGTGGTGACAAGCACAGGCCTTGGAGACACAAACTCTGCTTGTATTCAAGTTTCAACTCTGCTTCCCACTGGCTTCTATCCTCGGGCAAGTTATTTAACATCTCTGAGTTTTAACAATGTCCCCTATTCAAGTAGCGGGTGCACTAAAAGCCCAGACTTCACCACTATGTAATACATGCATATAACACAACTGCACTTATACTCCTAAACCTATTTTAAAAAAAGAAACCACAGTTATAAAATGAAGGTATTGATAGCACTTATAGCAAGTACTTACATCACAGAGTAGTTGTAAGGATTAAATTAATTGACATTTGTACAGCACTTAGAGTAAAACCTCGGACCTGTAAGTACTATAAATGTGTTTGCTAATAAATAAAATAATCTCCTTCATAGCATTTGGGTGACTTTTTTTTGAGATGGAGTTTCACTCTTGTTGCCCAGTCTGGAGTACAATGGGGCAGTCTTGGCTCGCTGCAACCTCTGCCTCCGGGGTTCAAGGGATTCTCCTGCCTCAGCATCCTGAATAGCTGGGATTACAGGCACTTGCCACCATGCCTGGCTAATTGTTTGTATTTTTTAATAGAGACAGGGTTTCACTATGTTGGCCAGGCTGGTCTCAAACTTCAGACCTCAGGTGATCCACCCACCTTGGCCTCCCAAAGTGCTGGGATTACAGGCATGAGCGACCTTGCCCGGCCCAGGGGACTTCTTTTAAGGAAGTTCTTTCTCCGTAGTTCCTAAAGTGCCCCACATGAGCCTGTTTTCTCCTACTTGTAAGACAATTTGGAGACAGTGATCCCTTGTTCCACCTCAACATGTAAATAAATGGAAGCCTAACAGTTAAAGCTGAGAGGGTTTCACTTTGCAGTTAGCCCCTAGAGCCAATGCTAACCTCTTAAGGAAAAATGAAATAATCAAAGAAAAATACAAAACAGAAATAACAAAGTCTGTAGCCAGACATAACTTAAGACCTTGATCACGGCACTGACATTAATTAGTAATCAGGGCATTTGCTGGTGTCTCTCGTCTCTCAAATACACTTTCAATAGGCCAAGTGCAGTGGCTCATGCCTGTAATCCCAGCATTTTGAGAGGCCGAGGTGGGCGGATTGTTTGAGGCCAGGAGTTTAAGACAAGCCTGACCAACACACTGAAATTCCATCTCTACTAATATTACGAAAATTAGCCAGGCCTGGTGGTGCATGCCTGTAATCCTAGCTATGTGGGGAGGCTGAGGCATGAGAATTGCTTGAACCCAGGAGGCAGACATTGCAATGAGCCAAGATCATGCCACTGCACTCCAGCCTGGGTGACAGAGTGGGACTCTGTCTCAAAAAAAAAGATATATTTTCAATAAAAAGTAAGTTGTTAATTGTTGCTTCACAGATAACTGAGCTAAGTCAAAGAGGGCAAACCAAATGTTCCTACAAGCCAGGTCAAAGGGGATTGACACATAGTGAACATTTAATGGATAAATTATAATAGCAAATATATATTTTGCATAAACCCAGTGTCAAGCATTTTTCTAAGTGCTCTACAGTAATTCTATAAAGTTCTCACTGATTTTGTCCCCACTTTAAAGAGGAGTATGAAGCACAGAAGTTTACTAGATTTTCTAAGGTTACACAGTGAGCAAGTGTTGGAGCTGGGATTCAGACTGGGATTCTGTCTAGCTCCAGAGTCTGTGCACTAAGCAATTAGGCCATGCATGAATTTAAGACACAATTTAGAAGGACAAAAGTGGCAGCCAAGAGAGTATGCTGCTTGGGTCTGCATTCAGCTGCAAGGAATTCAGTAGCTTCAGCCTTTATCTGTGCCTTCAGGATCTGCAGATTTTGAACTGAGGCCATGTCCTTCTTAAGCAGTCTCCCACCAATGATTTCATGAGGAAGGTACTAGGGCTTGCTAAAAGCAGGACTTCTCTAACAGTCTTCACCCTGGAGCTCCCTGTTGGCTTGGCAGAGACCATCAGAGCTGCACAGTGGCCCCAGGGTCTCCCCACACTCCATCTCCCCTTTCCTTCCCCAGGAGACAGATCAGCACTGCAATCTGAAGGCTTCTCCCACTCAGTTCTGCTTCCTCGCCCTTTTTGCTTTCACAGGTATCACCCCCTCCTCCAAGAAACTTCTTGCACTGCCATCTACTTCTCAGAGGAAGTATCTGATATTCCCAGATGAATATCTGGCTGAGATCTCACCAATAAGAAAAGAGTATGAAACTTTAGTTACAAAAATCGCAACTGTAGGAGATGAGTCCAGATGTGTCAGAGAGGGTTGCCTGGCTAGCTGTGTGTCAGGGGAAGCAGGACACTTAGCTGCCTAGCTGTAGCATTAAACCTTTTGCCTCACGTTGCTTTGCCACTCTGTTGACAAAGTTTTCATCTTCACTCAAGCACTGACGTTAATCTTACGCTAGAATACCTGCTTTCCTTTTGTCATTTTCAACACAGTAAGAGGATGAAATCTGGCTTCATTGTAAAATGAATACTGACATTTTGGTAGATGCAAATGCTTCCTATTCCCCTGTGTTATCTGGAAGAGAATACAAAGCCTCTTCCCACGTGAAACTCCACGATTGAGCTGACTTCTTCCCTTTAAAAGGCAGACAAAGCCAGATGTGGTGGCTCATGCCTGTAATCCTAGCACTTTGGGAGGCTGAGGCAGGTGGATCGCTTGAGCCCAGAAGTTTGAGACCAGCCTGGGCAACATGGTGAAACCCCATCTCTACTAAAAATATAAACTGAGGTGGGAGCATCACCTGAGCCTGGGGAGGTTGAGGCTGCAGTGAGCTGTGATTGTACCACTG
This sequence comes from Cacajao melanocephalus, assembly GCA_963573385.1. NCBI lineage: Eukaryota > Metazoa > Chordata > Mammalia > Primates > Pitheciidae > Cacajao > Cacajao melanocephalus. The sequence goes on from CAUYLG010068025.1 coordinate 78,256, forward strand.
CACTCTAGCCTGGAGGACAGAGTGACACCTCATCTCAAAACAAATAAAAAATAAAAGGCAGACAAGTGGACTTTTCACTAATTTTTTATGTTCAGGCAAAATTAGGTGCTTTCTGAATTGACTTCCTCAGTAAAAATTATAAAATCATATGGTAGAAAGGAGAGAAAGATGAAAACAAATCCAGGTTCTCCTACGTGGATTTAGCCTCCTGGAGATAAAGACAGATAACATATTATGATCAAGTCAAAAGGCAAGAGATTGCTTATAATTCTTTAAATTTTATGAATAAGTATTGTAGAAACCATTAGGGAGCTATATTGTAGAAGTATTTATACAGTACATAAGCATGCCACTATGTACAACAGTTGCATTTGTTAGGGCTATTTGTTTATAAGCAATAGAGAGCAACTCTAACTATCTTAAGCAAAATAAAGGTATCAGGAGGATGTAAGATTCACAGAAGCAATGAAAGGCTAGAACCAGGAACAACAACAATGGCTTGTAGCAAGAACAGTACAATCAAGGAGCCCTGCTAGGATGGGATGGAAATCCAGTAATTTTCAACATCATTGTTCTTCCGCTCAATATTTGAATTCCAAGGAGGGAACAGCAGCTTGGTTTAACTTGTATCATTTCCAACCGTTGGGGAGATGTAAACAGGATCCCTGATTATAGTTCCAACAGACAATACCCAGTGGGAAAGAGAAAATTCCTTAAAAGGAAGTCAGGAAGCAAGACAGGAAGGAAGGAAGGAAGGAAGGAAGGAAGGAAGGAAGGAAGGAAGGAAGGAAAGAGAGAGGGAGGGACGGAGGGAAGGAGGAAGGGAGGGAAAAATGAATGTTGAACAGCCAAATAACTTCAGCTATTTAATAGGTTAGGTCACGTTTCCTTTTTTTTTTTTTTTTGAGATGGAGTCTTGTTCTGTCACCTAGGCTAGAGCGCAGTGTCTCAATCTCAGTTTATTCCAACCTCTGCCTCCAGGGTTCAAGTGATTCTCCTGCCTCAGCCTTCCAAGTAACTGGGACTACAGGAGTGCGCCACCACCCCTGGCTAATTTTTGTATTTTTAGTAGAGACTGGGTTTCACAATGTTGGCCAGGCTGGTCCCGAACTCCCAACCTCAGGTGATCTACCTGCCTCAGCCTCCCAAAGTGCTGGGATTACAGGTATGAGCCACTGTGCCCAGCATCCCAATTATTAGCAGTGAGGAAATTCAGTAAGATGCATATGATTTCTCCATGTGCCTCTATCTGCCTCTCTTGAGGCTAATCAGTCTTTGATAGAAGGCATACAACTGGAATAAAAAGTTTCTTGGTATTATTGAATCAGTTCTTTGAAAGAGATATAGATAAACCAGACTAACTTTTGAAGAGGGGACCAGTATGGTGAGAGAATCTAAACATCTTATTATGTAAAGAAGAGTTGAAGACACCAAGAATACGTAATCAGAAGGAAAAAGTCTCGGAAGGTATAGAAAGTATAGTTAGCTGCGTTCACATGGTTGTCATGTGTTGATGACCTTAGAGTTACCATCTTTCCAAATTATAGATTTGGAACCTATGGGATTCAGAACCAATGGACAGATTCAGAAAAGAATGAGAGAAAGTTGGCTCTGCCTTCACTGGGTATCAAATGCTGAATTGATTCCTGTTGGAAAGAAATAAAACAACATGGAAATTGCATAGTGTCAGGAAATTGTATCAAAAGAGAATTGAGCTACATATGACAATGGCAGCAAAAATGGCTTTACTTTGAACACACACAATACACTAGGCACCATGTTATACTTTTTAAACATCACTGCCTCTTAAACTTTCTCATTCTAGGATCCTTAATGAAAGAAGAAAGAGAATTATTACTTCCAGATCCCTGGAGAGAAAAGAATTCATGGCAATAGTAAGATTGTTGGGAGTTCTTATATTTTACATTAAAAAATCATGGCATTTTTAAATTCTGCTTCATAAGACAGTAGTGTTTATTTTAGGTTTTATATTTACCTATCTTTTGAGACAGATAATATAGATTGGATGTAGATATAGATTCTTAAAAAATATAGACAGGGTCTCATTCTGTTGCCCAGGCTGGAGTACAGTGGCACAATCGTGATTCACTGAAGCCTCAAATTCCTGGGCTCAAGCTATTTTCCCATCTCAGCTTCCTGAGGAGCTGGGAAGATGGGTGACACAAACCTCCACACCTGGCTAATTTTTAAATTTTTTTGTAGGGACAGTTTCTTGCTTTGTTGTCCAGGCTGGTCTCAAACTCCTGGCTTTAAGCAGTCCTCCAGCCTCAGCCTCTTAAAGTGCTTGGATTACAGAAGTTAGTATCATTTCCAACCCTTGGGGAGGAGTAAACAGGACCCCTGATTATAGTCAAGCGTGGTGGCATGCACCTGTAGTCCCAGCTACTAAGGAAGCTGAGGTGGGAGGATCACTTGAGCCCAGGAGTTTGAGGGTTCCGTGAACCATGATTGTGCCATGGCATTCCATAAATAAATAAATATAAATATATATGCATATATATTTTTGTAATTATATATTTTGTAACATATATAAATAGGTGTTTATATTTACATAAAATTTTTTGAAACTCTGGGACCTGACCTTCAAGAACTGTATTTATCATGTAGCTTGTTTGGGGGGCTTCTTGGGGCACTATTGCGTAACTGTGTGGGTATACATACTCAGTCCCTAAATGATGGTCAAGTATTTAGGAAGAGGGTGTTTTTAATATAGTTAGAACTCTTTGAAGACTGAATGAACTATCTAAGGAAACTGGTACACAGAGTGACTGCTAGGCTACCAAGGATGATTTCAAATCCAGGTGGATTTCAATCTACTCCTTCAATTTCCCCAGCAGAGGCAATCTCCTCCTCTATCCCTCAGAATCATCTCAACTCCTAGGATGTGAGGAGTGAACACCCAGCCGGTACAGGGTAGGGCAAAAGGTAGCAAAAGGTTAAGGACAGGTAGATGCTTTAAATAGCCTACCAAACGGACAACCCAACAGATAGAAGAAATTAACTAGTTTGCTGCTGAATTAAATAAGCTCTAAGTCCCATTCCTCCTATTCTTATGGTAAACACTAATATATTCAGTGTACTTTTGTCAGTGAACCTGGCAAAAATATGGCACTTATTAAATTATTCAGTTTTGAGCTGGAAGAAATCTTAAGGCTAATTTAGTCCAGCCTCCTTCATTTTACAGTTGAAAGAACTGAATCTCTACAAAGTTAAGTTCCTTGCCCAAGCTAACACAGATGTAGAGCTGGGCTGGACCCTTTTATTCCCAATGGAATGTTCTTTTTACAGTGACAAGGCAAGCTGTAATGGAAGGAGAAGCTTTCAAATGGTACACACAGGTGCATCACTTCCCTGGCCTTGTGACCTTGCACAGTTCCTAATCCCTTCTGAGCCCTAGTTTCCTCATCTGTAGAGTGGGAATGATCATAATCTTCAGTGGATTTTTCCAGGGACTTAAAGAAGTAATGCTTGCAAAGCAGCTAGCACAATGCCCAGCATATGGAATTTGCCTACAAAAATACTTTTGTTCTCCAATTTCCAGCCCTTCTTGTTGGGTTGTTTGCCAGGTCCTCCTGCTGATACTGCACCCACGGTATTAGGAACAAGAGTGAACTTTCCCCTCCTCTTTATAAACTATACAATAAAGAAAGGGGGAGGGGTAATGCAGTGAAATATTAACAGTTGAGGAACTGGATGAGAGAAATCTGGGAGATCTTTGTACTTGCAAATGTTCAGCTTAAGCTTGAAACTACTCCAGACTGAATTCTTTTTCTGTGGAAAAATAAAATGCACACCTCCACATGTTGTTTTCTTCCATTCCAAAGCCCAGTTGCATAGCAACTGGACTGAGGTTTTTAACCCCCACGTGTAATGTAAACTACGTATTAGTAAGCTCAGCCTTCCAATCCTATGTTCTAGAGGAAGTCGGGCTTGTGATTCCCCTTTCATTTGTTGAACACATAACACAAAGAGGAACTGTTCTCAGGCTCAAGTCACGGGCTGGAACTCAGAAGTGCTTTGGTTTCAATGATGAATGCATGGTCACCCCATGTTTAACCACCGATTGAGAGGAGGTCACATGCTAAATCAGAAAAGTCCCAATGAAGGGGAAAGTAATTGAGAGTCTTTTGTACCCAAAATAGTACAAAGAGGTTCCAGCTGAGAAGGAACTCAAATTAGTTTTCCTTTCACAGTGATCTAATGCTATATTTTTCAACATGATTTGGAAGACACCTATACCAACAACTGTTATTATATGCACATTCTTCTTTATTTAATAAAGCACCAAGATCCTGGTCAAACCATAAGTTTAGTAAACAGAAGTGGCCCCTACCTGCATTGTCTTTAACAATACAGAAAGCCCTTCATGTTTTGAGGTGTAAATAATCTGTAGATAGTTTCTACAAGGAAAATAGGAATAATAATATTATTTTAATAAGAATCTTTTCAGATCAGAGTAGAAATGCTAGGATAAATCAAAAGCAACGTCCCCTCCCCTAAATCTCAGCATACAACTCATTCATTCACTCACTTATTTAGTATTTATTGAGTTCTTCTTCATTACCACTTATGCTAGGTGGTGATTAGGAGATATTATAGAGAATAAACCAGATGTGGTCTCTGCTCTCACTGACTTTACAACCTAGTGGGGAAGACAAATATGAACCAGCAAATCATAATGAGGGGTATGAGTTCTCAGGCAGATGATGTGGGGAAACACACAGGAGAGACACTCAGCTCACTCTAGAAGGGCAGGGGAACTTCCCAGAGGAAGTTACATCAAAGCTGAGATCCAATGTTCAAGTCAGAAGTAATCAGCCAAGAATGTTTCCCAAGCAGAAGAATGGCATGTGTAATTATCTGGAGATTAGAAATCCAAAATGGCTGAAATGTGAAGTCCAGGAAGGTTCAGGTAAGGAGGAAAAGTGAAACCAGGAGGCAGATTTCACGTGGCACGTGTTGAACATTAACCAGCACATACTCCCTGTCCTCCAAGAGCTGACTTCAAGGGAAGACCTTTACCATAAAGTTTGCAGGGCTGTTTCCCTGGCCTTTTCTCTGAGACTCAATCTTCCCTTTGGAGATAAGATGGCCTGGACAGAGTAGACTTTGGACAAATGTGTTTCGTAGGCGTGTTTTCTTCAGTGTCTTCTCTCTCCCTTATTCCAGTCCCTTTCTTCAATTCTGGTGTCATAGCAGAAATAATTAACATTTGTGTGCCTGGTAGTCTTCCATGGACTTTCTGGATGTTATGAAACCAGCTCTCAAAATAACCTAAGGGATATTATTATTATTCCTATTTTACAGTAAGGAAACTTGGGCTTGTGTACTAACTTTCCCAAGGTCATAGCACTAATAAATGACAGCATTGGTATAAGAACGCAGTGTTACCTGAGTTCAAAGCTGATACTCCTAATCATCCTGGTATCCAAACTCAAGGCATGTAGTTTGTATCCAATTCCCTGCAAAGCCTTTCTCTCAGTTATCTATCAGCTAGTTAATTAAATGAAGTCATTATGGGCTGGGCACACGAAAGATATTCAAAGTGCTGATGACTACAGTATCAACTGATAGAGTTAGCTACATTAACCATCGTATTTAAATAGAGACCTCTTTAAGACTACAAATACCATCAGGGCTGAAAGCCATGAAACTCTTCCTATGAAAAGATGAGTGGCATTGACATATGGAGTTGTAACCATGGCAGCCCCTTAAGTCACACCATGGAAACAACTGACTGCCTCCCTGCTTGTTGCTATACTACTTGCTCTTAGGTGATGCATCTGAGGTCTTAACAGAAACCCGTTCTATACCACCCCTTTCTTCCCCTGTCTCGTGAATCAGTGTGTTACACAGAAGAGAAAAATTAGGCCCTTTCCTAAACTGCACCCGTAATAGCGGCTAGAGAAGTAGGAATTTCCACCACGGTCAAAAGGGAAATTTAGAACACTTTCATGCCAAAAGTGTTCTGCCTACTCTGCAATCCATGGTGCATGTCTATTTTTTAAATCAACAACATGACCAGCTGTGTGTTCTTGGGGAAAAAAAAAAAATCACCTTTTGGAACCTATTTTCTTTTTTCTATTTTTTTAAAGCTTCAGAAAAATTTTCTCTAAAGGTCACTCCAGGTAAACAACTCTAAGAAACAAGCTGCATCTAATCTTTTCTTAGGTCGTGTCTTAATGCGTCTAGATACAGTGTGAAGTTGAAAGGGACTTGAGGGACCTTCTAAGCCAACCCTGCTATACTGCTTCACTGGTCTTTGCTTTCCTTATCTCTAGCACAAAAAATACTCAAATGTTTGCTATTGTTGCATGGTCCCCTAAACGAGAATTCCATATAATATTATCTCTCACAATGGCCACTGCCCATTGCGTGTTCATGACACACCTCAAAGGCTGAGAAGCTCACTAATTCTGGAGACAACTCACTCACTTTTCAGGCATCTGTAACTGCTATTGGCTTGCCTTTATAGTGAGCCAAAATGCATTTCCTGTCATTATACTCTTCGGAGAAAAACACTCTGGGCCACATGAGCGGTAGACAAAGGACAAAGCTGCATGGGCTTTAACAACCCATAAAGTGATGAGGGTCCTTAAAGGTCATCTTTGAGCTTCCTTTTCATTAGATATGTAAAAAAAAATAATCTATGCAAGGGAGAAAAGACAAAAATACTGACCTTGTGAACAAAAGGAAATGGAGTGAAAGCGAACCAGGCCTCCCTGTGAACGGGGAGCACGTTCATGCGTTTTTATAAATAAAGGATGAGAGGGGCCCAATCCAAACTATAAACGACCCATGGGTTCTTCTAGTCATGAAAGAGAGAATGTGAGAAACTCAAATGAATCACTTTCTTAATTCAGGCTACCAGGCAGACATGACGGTGAAAAATGTGTCCCGGGAGTAAGGGTCGTTTCAAACACAACTTCCCTGCACCCTGATAAATGCCTTGCTGGGCTGCTCAGTCTCTAGAGAAAGCATCCCATTCACTGCCTCGCACCCTGGGAGAAGGAGTAGAGGCCACGTCTGAAAAGACAACTTGTTAACTAAAGTGCAATAGAGAGGGGCCACCTGCCAAGGGTCAAGGGTGAGGTTTAGGGGCATTCTCTTGCGGATCCCTTTTTGTCTTATGAGGGCATAAAATAGTCTGGGTTGTACAGAGGAATGAAGTTTCATGGAGGGAAGAGAGTAAGGCTTTCTGATTGGCTGCAACCTTAAGCAAGACCCTTAACCTCTCTGTAGTTTAGTGTGCCAGTCTCTGACCAAAAGGTATGAAGTATGCCACACAGGCCTTCTGTTGGAATCTCGAATTTACTTATATTATTTCCTCTACTATGGAGGCTCTGATTCCCAAATTCTAAGAAGGAAATATGTAAACTTCCCTACCCCAATCATTTACCCTAGCAAATGGCCATGGGAATGGTCAACACTGCTGAGGAGCAGCTGGGAACCCCGCATTTGCTGCAGTCCCATTCTAGGGTCTTTCATTGTTCTGAGCCAAAACCTTATCCAGAGCTACTGAGGAGTGACTTTTTTTCCAAGATTATGAGTCGCTCGCAAGGTACCAACTCCCCACTCCCCAGGGCCCTCAGGGCTTCCTAAACAAGCCCAAAGTCATGGCTCATGTTCTCCATATTTTAGGGTGACCTTATCCAGAGTCTATACTGAACCTAACATGAACACCTAATAAGAGTTCCCAGGAGCCTTAGAAGCAGAGTGTGGATCAGTGTACTATGGGGGTCTAAACGTGTCCACTGAACAAGCCACTTAGCTTATTAGAGTGAGGGTGGGCAGACACTGCCACTAACCATCCTGAATCTCAAATCAAATACTTTTAATGATACTTTTCTTAACTTCAATCATGTGAGCAGGGACCAAAGTAATATTTGGGTGAAATAAGAAAACTATTTTGTTTGTGGCCAATGATCCCATCTTTTCCCCTACCATCCTTGATGTGATTCACCAGGAAAACATCAAAAGGACTTCCCCTCACACCCACAGCAGCCTAAATGGTCTATGAGTGCGACTCACAAGGACCTTGCTCCTGTCTGGATTGATGACACTAGGCAGACTGCATACATGGTGTTCATCTGTCACTAAAAATTGGCTGGACTTTCAATGATAGAAGCATGGCATTTTATCTTCTATAAACCTATTTCAATCATTGTCAAATCTTTCAACTATATCAGATCTTAGGATTTGCATTTAGAGCCAGAGAATGAACAATGTTCATAAGACACTTTTCAACTTTATATGCTGTAATGTTGTGAATGTGACTATGATAAATTTTTAAAAATCTTCCTGCAATACAGGCCTCAGAAAGAAGCCACTTATTTCCTTTCTGAATTTTTGTATTCACATTAGGGTTTATACACCCCATGGTCTATAGCTCTGTCTCATTGCTAGCAGAACTATCGATGACAACTCACTGTTTGCCCTAAGCACCTACACGTTATTAAGAATGTATTAATTACAGTGACAGAAAACAATTCCTTCCTTGTGGTTTTCATGAATTATACAAATTATGTTTTAATTTTTCTGATTTTTCAAGTAAGTTCAACTGTGTGCTATACCACTAAAGTTACTTAATAATGTATTAAGTCTAATTCTGTAAAGACATTATTATTCAACATTCTTGGCCAAGTATTCCAAAGGCCCTGACGTATTGCAAAGTATACCCTTAAGGGAGTTATTATTTTTTCCATTTTTGTGTATACTTTTCCCATCAACCCACACTTCACCTGTTATTTTCTTACTTTTCCATTCATTCTCTCATCTTTGATTCATGCTCTATTTGGTGCCTTTCTGTTCCTTTTCCAATATTCTTATCTTTTCTTTGTTTCTGATAGTTTCAGCTCCATTCCATTCATCAGCATTTTCGTATTCTTCCTCACTGACATCTGCTGCTATGGGTTTCTGTTTTTGTTCTCTGGATTCAATGCACTGCTCTCCTTCCATTTTCTTCCCTCTGTCCTCTGTGCCTGCGAGCTTCTTTGTCTTTTTGTGCTGCTGATGGGACTCTGGACAGGCTTTGAGAAGGCTATAAGGAGTTGGCATTCTGGCCACAGCTAATGATGATCCAACAGCTCTTTAAGCAGCAGGCAACTTGAAATACTCAAGCAAGAAAGAAAAGCACAGAGAGCACACTCAGCCACAAACTTTTCAGAAATGTCAGTGTTCTACAAATGCAATGGGGGCTGACTCTATTTAATGTTCAAATTGGCTTGCCTCATTCAACAAATAGATCTTATACTCAGCCTCTGAGAGTGAGTGCTGAAGACCTTTTCCCTTCTAATGGAAATCGGATTTTGTTTGTGCTGTGGTGTTTTGTTCCTGTTTGCTTGTATGCATCTATTTACCAAAAAAGTAATTTCACTTCTTTGTGTTTTGCTTTGCCCACCTGACTTGCTGGGAGGTTTTCTGATGCTTATTTCATCTCCTATAGTGGAGACAATGCTTTATCCCTGCCTGGGTGGCATCACCATGGATGGGGGTGTGCCAGAAATGGGGGTCACAAACACAGTATGGCAACATGGTCTCTTGGGGCATTTCCCAAGCTGTATTACCCTATCAATCAGCATGTGTTTCTGAGCACTTTATAGTTCTCTGTTAGATTTTGAAGGTGATAGAGAGATTTATCAAGCACGTTCACTGCCCTCCTGGAGGCTGCAAGCTAGCTGCGGAGACAAAACTAAGGCACACCAAAGAGATAAAGTCCCCAAGCAAAGCGCCATGTGTGATTAAGTGCCACAGTGAGGGAGACAGATTGAAAGAGCAGCTGGGATTGAGATAAAGGCAAAATCAGTGTTGACTGGAACAAACAGAGAGAGCCCCTGCTTTGATGTGGGCCAAGAATGTGGGTAGCATTAGATAGAGAGTCCAGAAGGTGCAGAGAGTCCTGGGCCACAATTGTGATGCTTGTCACTCTACATATTGGGCTGCCCCAGGTCTCTGTCCTTGGACCTTTTTTCTTCCCCATCCAAATTCTTTCCCATGGCTTTAGTACTACTATCTAAGAGGTCAATGATTCTCAAATTTATGACTGAAGCCAGGATCTCTCTGAGTTCCAGACTTGTGCATCTATTGTTTACTTGATCTTTCCAATTGGTCATGACATGAGCATTTCCAACTTAACATGACCAAAACAAAATTTTTTTTTTCCTCTCCAAAATCCACTCCTCTCAAAGTCTTTCTCATCTAATTAAATGACACCACAAGTCACCAGTTGCTTAGCCTAAGAATCTAGGGGTTCATTCTTGATTCCTTTTGTCACCCAGTTTAGAGTGCAGTGGCACCATCTCAGCTCACTGCAACTTCCATCTCCCAAATTCAAGTGATTCTCCTGCTTCAGCCTCCCAGGTAGCTGGGATTATAGGCATGTGCCACCACAGATGGCTAATTTTTGTATTTTTAGTAGAGACGGGCCAGGAGCGGTGGCTCACGTCTGTAATCCCAGCACTTTGGGAGGCCGAGGCAGGGGGATCGCCTGGGGTCAGGAGTTTGAGGCCAGCCTGGCCAACGTGGTGAAACCCTGTCTCTACTAAAAATATAAAAATTATCCAGGTATGGTGGCAGGCACCTGTAATCCCAGCTACTCAGGAGGCTGAGGCAGGAGGATTGCTTGAACCAGGAATCAGAGGTTGCTGTGAGCCAAGATTGTGCCATTGCACTCCAGCCTGGGCAACAAAAGTGAGATCTCCAAAAAAAAAAAAAGTTGTAGTAGAGATGGGGTTTAGCCATATTGGCCAGGCTGCTTTTGAACTCCTGACCTCAGTGGTTCACCCACCTTGGCCTCCCAAAGTGCTGGGATTACAGGGCTGAGCCACCATGCCTGGCCCATTCTTGATTCTCCTTGTTCCCTTACACCCACATTCAGTTAGGAAGTTCCGCTGTTCAACTCTAACACATGGCACACATCCTGTCAGTCCCTACCCTCTCCATTGCTATAACTCTAATCCAAATGACCATTATCTCTTGTAAACTTCTATGATGACCTCCCAGCCTGACTTCACTGTTGTCCCTCTATGGTCCATTACCCACATAGTAGAACCATCTTTCTAAGGTGAAAATCAGGGCATTTGTTCTTTGGGTGAAAGTTCTTCAGTGGCTTTTCATTCCAATAGAATAAAATCCAACTCCTTACCATGGCACTGCATGATCTAACTCCTGCTTCTGTCTCTGACCTCATCTCTCCTGACACAGCTCCAGACATGCAGGCCTTCTTTTACTCCTTCAAACATCCCAAGTTCATGCTAGTCCTGGCCTTTGTACCAGCTGTTGCCTCTTCCTGAAAAGTGTGCGACTCCCATCTCTTTATTCTCTTAAGTTGGAATATCTCCTCTACAAAAAAAAACAAAAAAAAATTCCTGACCATCCTAAAGAAATCTCTTCCTTACTCACTATCCAATTGCTGTGCTTTATTTTCTTCTCCAGATTTATCCAAAATTGGCCGGCATGGTGGCTTATGCGTGTAATCCCAGCACTTTGGGAGGCTGAGGCAGGTTGATCACCTGAGGTCAGGAGTTCGAGACTAGCCTGGTCAATACGTAGAAACCTTATCTCTACTAAAATTACAAAAATTAGCCATCTGTGGTAGCATGCACCTGTAGTCCCAGTTACTTGGGAAGCTGAAGCAAGAGAATCACTTGAACCCAGGAGGTAGAGGTTGCAGTGAGCCAAGATCATGCCATTGCACTCCAGCCTGGGTGACAAAGCAAAATTCCATCTCAAAAAAAAAAAAAAAAGACTTATCTACAATTACTCTAGATATTTACTTATATTCACTTGTCTTTGAGTTTGCTCTCTGTCACTTCCCCGAGTATGGGCTCTGTGGGTACAAGTATTGCACTGTTTCTCCAGTGCTTAGAATAATGCTAACAAGTACTCAATAAATGATTGTTTAATGAAGCAAGCTGATGTGGAATGAGACCCTATAGGGATGAGGGTAAAATACAGTTTGAATGGAAGTTTACAAGCTTGGCAGGAGGACAGAACTCAGGGATGAGGTGGAGGTCACAGGATACATCTCATGCATAGACACTGCTCTCATCTTCTCATCTAGATAATTTGGGTTTTAGACTTTGGAGAAGCCCTCATAGAGAAGAAATCAAATAACAAGGTATATTCCAGTATTTCTGTGCATACTAAGGGCATGGGGCAGACTATCCCATTGGCAGGAGAAGGTTACTGTTAACAGCAGTTTGACAGGAAGATGATTGGAGCCTAAAGCAGAAGCGCCTCCTGTGTGCCAGGTCTTTTCCCTGAGCACTTTGCATTCATTCGTTTACTTCATCCTTAAACAATTTCACTCTAAGATAGGTATTACTGATGAGAAAAATCAAGGCTGAGAAAGGAGGTTACAGAGTGATATTTTGGCAGCATGTAAATAAGCAATTCCTTTCACCTCATGCAGTGGTTTGCAACCTGGCTGCTCATTAGAAATCACCTAGGAGCTTCTGAATATCTTGATGCCCAGAAACCGTTTCAGACCAATTTCATCAGACTCTCTGATGGTAGAATATAGGTGTCAATAGTTTGCAAAGCTTCTCAGTGATTGCAGTGAGCAGTCAACCTTCAGAACAACTGATCTAATGGGTTTAATGACCACTGATGATTCTTGCTTGATCCATGCCTCAGTTACTTTTATTAGAGGTTGAAAACTGGTGATATGCTAACCCTGTAATTCTTTCTCCCTGTATTAAAAAAGGAGCCTTCCCTCATCAGTTGGGTTACCTGACTATTCTGAAATACAATTCTACTGAAACGGTGGGACATATTCTTAATTCTTTTCTCAAACACATCTTATTCCATGTGGGAAGCTCACATGGTTACACCACTCAGATGTCAAAGAGGCTAATAGGAGAGGACTCACCAGGATTCTGACTGTCAAAACCCTCATTCAAAAAATGTCTTGTGTACAATCTTTGATACCCTTGCTGTGTGATTAACTGGGCTGATTTTCTGTTTGGTCCCTGAATTTGTTTCCTATGGCCACTGGAACAAATTAACACAAACTTGGAGTCTTAAACAACAGAAAATTTCTCTTCTCACAGTTCTGGAAGTAGGAAGCCTGAAATCCATTTCAGTGGATTGAAATCCCGGTGTCAGTAGTCCATGCTTTCTCCAACTTCTAGAAGAGACTCTTTCAGCTTCTGGTGCTTGCTGGCATTCCTTGCCTTGTGGTTGTGCCCATCCAGTCTCTGTCTCTGTGGTCACATTGTCTCTTCTGGGTGTGTCAAATCTCCCTCTGCCTCTCTCTTATAAAATACATGTGACTGTATTCAGGGCAAATCTGGGATAATTTAAGATCATTTCCTCATCTCAAAATATTTAGCTTAATCATATCTGCAAAGAGCCTTTTATTTTCCTGTTAGGTAAGAGGTTCCAGAGATTAGGAGGTGGATCTCCTTGGGGAGCCATTTTCCAACCTATCATAGTGCGATGGTTAATTTTATGCTGACACACTTTCCTGGGCCACAGGAGACTCAGAGATTTGGTCGAACATTATTCTGGGTATTTCTATGAGGGAGTTTTTGGATGAAATTAACATTGAAGTTGGTGGACTGGGTATAGCAGATTGCCCTACATAATGTGGGTGGGCTTTTTGCAATCAGTTGAAGGTCTGAATAGAACAAACAGCTGGCTCTCTTCCCTAAGAGCATTTTCCTACTTGATGGCCTTCAAACTGGAATATCTTCCTGCTGCCTACCAGCCTTCAGACTCCAACTGGGACATCAGCTCTGAAGATTCTGAACTTGCCAGCCTCCATAATCACATTAGCCAATTCCTTAAAATAAATTTCTCTGTATGTATACATCCTATTGGTTCTTTTCTCTGGAGAACCTTGACTAGTATACACAGTCTCAGGAGAAGACCAGCCTTATGAAAACTCAGTCAAGATGTAGTTTTCCTATTTTCACTCTTTCCCTCCTCCTAAATCCTATCAATATTACTTCATCTACTAAATCCTATCAGAGGAGAAAAATATATGTTTGATTATCCCTTATCCAAAATGCATTTCAGAGTGCTTCACATTTTGGATTTTTTTAGATTTTGGAATATTTGCATATACATAATGAGATATCCTGGGGATGGGACCCAAGTTTAACCACAAAATTCACTCATATTTCATATATACTTTATACACATAGACTGAAGGTAGTTTTATACAATATTCTAAATAATTTTGTGCATGAAACAAATTTGTGTACACGGAAACATCAGAAAGCAAATGTGCCATTATCTCACACCAATGTTCAAAAAGTTTCAGGTTTTAGAGCATTTTGAATTTCAAATTTTTAGATTAGGGAAGCTCTGTGTGTGTGTGTGCATGTATGTACACAGGTGCACATGTGTGCATGCAACCTAGCAATCACCTATTAGAATAATATTAGAAATGCCCATCTCCCTGCAAGTATTAATAACTCAGTCCCCTCAGCTTCTCCTTCTCTGTCATTTCACTTCTCTTTGTATTACAAAAACCTAAAAATTATCTTTGTTCTCACTCTTCTTGTTCTGTCTTCTTTTACTTTATATATACTATCTTCTATTCCTCAACTTTATGATAAACATTTTATGTTACCTGTTATATTTGCTCCATAATCTCAGAATGTGTTTCCATAGCTTCCCATGCTACTTAATAAAGTTAGACAATGCTAGATTTCAACAGAAGAAAGAATGTATATCCCACTTCATTCCAGACCTGTGGTTTTTTGTTTTTGTTTCTATTTGTCTTTGTTTTTCTGCAGGACAGTTTAACTTTCTCTTTCTACAGCTTGGTGAGGCTCATCAGATCTCAATAGGTTCCACATTCTTTTCCCCTACTTGAGTTCTCAAATAGCTCTATTTAACATCAATATTTCTTTCTGTGTTCATGGCAGGTGGTAATTCATTTGTAAATGTTCACTTGGCCTTGAATGTCTTTCACAGTATTCTGTCACTATCCGAGAAAAGGAAAGTGCGGTGCAGAGGCACCAGCCAGCATGCCAAAAAACAATTATATCCTTATGCTGGGCATCCTTTCCAAGAAACTTCACACCAGGTTGTGTTTTTTTTTTAATCTCTTGCTTTCCAGTTTCTCAGGGAGGTAGATAAGTGTCCTCACATATTACAGGGAAACAAGATGGTACTTGATATTAAATTGTGGCAATCAAGTCACTGCATTACAGGAACTTGACTTTTTTAGTTCTGTTTATTTGTAATAGCTAAAATACTTCCTACCATGTCAAATAAAACATATTTTCTATTAACATCCATATACTTCTCATCAACTCAATACTCCTACTATGTGATTCTCTGTTGCTGGATGTCCATTATTTGGAAAACTTTAAACATTGGTTATGTGGATAATTTAATTTTTCAGTAACTCAAAAGAAAATCATTTTTATTCTCAATCTTTATTATTAAATAACCTTTCTCAGCTGGGTGTGGTAGTGCACACCTGTAATCCCAGCACTTTGGGAGGCTGAGGTAGGCAGATCATCTGAGGTCAGGAGTTCGAGATCAGCCTGGCCAACATGGCAAAGCCACATCTCAACTAAAATACAAAAATGAGCTGGGTATGGTGGTGGGCACCTGTAATCCCAGCTACTTGGGAGGCTGAGGCAGGAGAATCACTTGAACCTGGGAGGCTGAGGTTGCAGTGAGCCAAGATTGCTCCATTGCACTCCAACCTGGGTGACAGAGTGAGGCTCCATGTCAAATAAATTAATAACCTTTCTAAAATATTAGTCCATTCCTCAGTCAGTAATTATGGAATAGTAGACATAATTGACTCTAGTTCTAGATGACTAGGGACCTTGCAATATGGTGGGATGAATATTCTTAAAAAAAAAAAATTATAACCAGGGCAAAGGTTCTTCATTTGAGGTTCAGATAGAGCTCCATGGTTTATGAACTATCTGAAGTTGTATACAAAATATTGTACATTTTTCTGTGGGAAAATTGATAATTTTCATGAAATTTTCAAAGGAGCTAAGATGAAAATAGACCACCTTTTTAGAATATGCAATGTATGTAGAACATGATACTAATTATAAAAGTTTTTTTAACTACAAAAAGAAACACCTACATAGTCCTTGTTCACGGCTCTACATAAATATAGTAAAGTTTAAATCCTGCTTAGAGTTGATAAACTCCAAATTCAGAATAGAGCTGACCTCTGTGCCTTAGTTTGCTCAGGCTGCCATAAGAAAATACTAAAGACTGTGTGGTTTAAGCAGCACAGATTTATTTTCTTACAGTTCTGGAGGCTGGAAAGTTCAAGATCAAGGTTTCTGCTGATACAGTTCCTGGTGAGGGCTCTCTCCCTGGCTTGCAGATGGTCACCTTCTCACTGTATTCTCACATGGCAAAGAGAGCTCTGGTGTTTCTTCCTCTTCTTATAGGGCAACCAGCCCTCTCAGATTAGGGCCCTATCCTTATGACCTCATTTAACCTGAATTTCCTCCTTAGAGGCCTCATCTCCAAATATAGTCACATTGGTGGTTAGGCTTCCACCTATGAATTTGCAGGGGGTGGGGGAGAATGCTATTCAGACCATAGCACTCTGAGAAAGGGAAATGAAAAAGGAATGGGATTGGAAGACATATGGAAAGCTTTGAGACTATATACAATGTTTTTCCTTTAAAAAAATAAATACTTGAAGCAAGTGTGGCAAAATGTTGAAATCTAACAGGGTAAGGATATATGAGTTTTTGTTATATAATTCTCTATGCTTAAAGTATTTTCAAAAACAAGGAACAAGCAAGCATGGACTTGTTTAGATTTTACTAGAGTGTTAGCTGCACATGGGCAAGGACTTGTTTCCTACTATATCCCCATTCCTTAAAGCAATGCCTGGTCCAGAATTGGCATTCATTATATATTTGTTGAACTGAATGAAAAGCAATGGATAGGAAATTAACTTGTATCATTCCTGAGCCAAAAATATTCAACAACCTTAAGGTAATGTTGTGTTCACTGTCTAGAATTTCTTTCCGTAGATGAATGTTAAAAATTACATTAACATACAGGAAATAAGGGCCTAAGTATCAAAATTGTAATAATAGTGAACCCGGTTAGGAATGTAATATCTTAATTTAGCATATAATTGATGTGTCAGAGGTTTTGGATTAAACTTCACTTTTTAAAATATTATTCATGCCAATTACATTCCCTTCTAAGGAAATATGACTTCCCCACAGCCCTGCTAAGAGATGGCAGCAATGATAACTAACATAGTACCTATCTCTCTCTGACTGTAACTGATAGAATCAATGTGGGCATGTGAGCTTAGAGTACCTCATCTTTTGGCTGGCCAGCAACCTATGAACTGGGCAAACTGTTTCAAAAGGATAAGCTGAGCCAATCAGATTCTTCTCCAGTAAAAGACATTTAAGGGAAACTGACGGAGCAATTGACAGCAAAGGCAGAAACTGGAAATTAAAAACTGTCATAAAGTACAGAAAGTTGAGGCAATTAAAGGCCAAAGTTATGAGAAATATGAGGAGTTTGCAGGTTAAAATGCAGATGAAGGCAAATGGTAAGCAGAGGAGTATAGAACAGACACAGAAAAAGAGATGTCGAGAGAGATGGAACGAGAAAGGAAACTGAGATCATTCCCAAATCAGCCTAACTAAAAATCATCTTATCAACATTCTTATTTTATAAGCATAAAAACTGGTAAGTTTGGTGACTTGCCCAAGGTCAAGAGTGATGGGGAAAGGACACTTGCTTCAGTGTTTTAACCTTACTTCATGCTTCTCAAACTCTATAATAACTCCAGTGACGAGGGGAGTGATGAGGGCTCAGAGGGCACAGTCTAAAGAAGGTTACCATCAGTACAGAATTCTTCTGAAGTTTCAGTCTATTCCACAGCACCTCTGCTTTATACATGATGATATTTAAAGGCATGGTATATGAAAGTGCATCACATTTGATCTTGTGGTTCTCTACTCTGCCCAGCACACCGCATATCCTCCCAGTTTGAGAAGAAAGCTCTCTCGCAATCCAGGACCCTCTTTATTCCCACATCTGGAAGTTTCAGGTGGAATTATTTGAATGTGACCTCTCTCCAAGCATGTAATAGATATTCATTTGGACAAGATTAGATAGATGGGCTTCAGGTAGACTCTTGCCTATGGAGTTATCACCTATACCTATGAGTCCCTAAAGCCTCCAGCCTTCTGGAGTCAATCTTCCCTTTAACAGCTTGTTTCAGCAGCCTGACCCATTATCATTCTATATGCTGTGAGATGGCCAGTGTCCCCCCGCAGGAGGTGGTACCTATGTTGTCATTGGCCCCTTTCACCTCAGTGAGCTGTTCCTACAAAATTCTGAATCTGCAAGTCGAACATTAAGTTCACCCCCATAAGACAGCTGCATTGCTACAATGTCCAGCAAACAACTGCAGTGCCAGACACCTTTGTTCTTAAATGTTCCCAGATCACCTCTGGAATCTCGTTCATATCTTATCCTGCTACTTGCCCCCAGAGGCCTCATTCCTTCCCTGAGGAGGCCTCTAAGCAAACTTTAAACTCTTCTCTGTCTCTTGAACAGAGCAGCTCAGATCTCCTTTGGTTCTGCTCTTCCTTCTAGGCCCATGTCCTGAGAGCATCAGCTCCCATTGCTGAACAGGTCCATTTATGCATTTTGCAGAAAGCAAGTTAAGGGAAGTTCACAATATTACATTGGAGGGTCAGGGTAGGCCTCAATGAAAATGTAAGATTTCAACAAAGACCTGAAGGAGATGGAGCAGCTGGCTAAGCAGTTCTCTGGAGTAAGAACATTCACAGAGGGAAAAGCAAAAGTCCTCCAGCAAGAGGGGAACTGGGGTGGACAAGAAGAGAGAGTAGAGAAGGAAATGGGAAAGGCAAAGTGGGTATGATCCGGTCACAATATGCTTGTTGTGTGGATTAATGGGAACCATGCTGAGGTTTTGAGCCAGAGAAGTGACATGATCTGACTTTGATTCAAAGGACTCTGCCTGAGCAGCTTGAAGAGGCATCCTTGTGTGGGGTCAGCCTGGCACGGGATGTCAGAGCCCAAGCAGGGAAAGGACATCATCCTAGGCAGGAACAACCTGGTGAAGGGAGTCAGAACCCTGAGCAAGAGAGATGATGTCTGTGCAGGGGAGGGGTTGCAACGAAAAAGAACCAGCATGCCTTGGAGAAATGCCTGATTCCAAGGCTCACACAGGGAAAGTACAGGATGAGCCTAGAACATCTCACTGTACCAGAAGCCAGAAAATGTTCAAAGAATGATAGGGACAGGGCAAAAGGACACAGACACCAGCTTTAAAGAGTTCCCTCTAGCCATTCAAGCATCAAAATAATGATAGCAATGAGTAAAGTAAGAAGAAAATAATTAAATAATTAACATTAGATAACATTAAGTGAAAAGTGGAATAAAACAAACCTTGAGTCCATACAGATTTAAATAAATACAAGGATAAATTAAAGTATGATGAGGAATGAAATAGTTACATAGTTTCCAAGTACCTTCATGCAAAACATTTATTAATTACAAAAAAGAAAATAGTAACTTTATAGTGGAGAAAATAGGCAGAAACCAAGACATTGAATTGAACCTCATCAGGAAAAGAACAAATCAAAGTTTTGTGCCACCTTATAGGATATAACAAGAAAACCATGGCTAACTTCTGCAATGTTTCTGCCACTGAAGCATAATCTGGATCTATTTCTGAGGAAATATGAGACAGACCCATATTGGGAAACATTTTACAAAATAACTCGTCTGTGATATTCAAAAGTATCAAGGTCTTAAGAGTCAAGGAAAGATTGGTCTAAAAAGACATGACAGCTAAGTGCAACATGGGATGTAGAGCTGATCCTTTTGTTATAAAAGGCATTATTGGACCACACTGGTGAAACTTGCATGTGGGTTGAGGAGTCAGTAATGGAGATGCATCATTGTTAGTTTCCTGATTTAATGTTGTATGGTGGTTACACCGGACAATGTCCTTGTTGGTAGGAAATACCCACTAAAGCATTCAGAAGGAGAGGAGCGATGAGAATCAGGTCAGCAATTTATGCCCAAGCGGTTCTGGAAACATAAGTCATTTGTATTGAACTTGCAACTTTTTCTGGAACTTTGTATTTATTTCAAAGTAAAATGATAATAAAAGAAAACTTAAGGCTGCAGTATTGAGACAAGCAATCGGGGTAGAGGGGGACTATTTAAGAGTCTACGACAGCCTCCCAAAGGTGAGAGATGAGAGTGGTTTAAAACAGACGGTAGCTCTGGCAGGGGCAGGAAGGAGATCCGATTATGGATACACAGCATAGCAAAGACGCTACATGATTTTCTGATGGATTCAATGAGAGATATGAAAGAAAGAAAGGCATTCAAGGATTCCAGTGTTTTGGGCCCAAGCAACTAGAAAGATGGCGTTAACAACATCAATGACACAGAAAAGGTTACAGTTCCACCCCCTACCTCCTTCCATTCCTCCACCCTTGCTTTCCTTCTGTGTCCTGACTGAAAATCACAGAGGGCCTTGACCATTCTGTGACCCAACCAGCTGCAGGTTTTTCCCAGCAGGTTTGAGCCCAATCCAAGGTTTGAACATTCCCAGGTGCTGATAAAGGTATCTAGGCTGTCTCCCAAAACACCAAAAGAAACCGGCCCCAGCTGAGTCAAATCCCTTAAACCCTCATAGAAACTCCATGCCCTGAGCCCCTCGCAGCAACATACCCGTGTAGAACACCCCTTTTCGCTCGCTCTCCACACCAAGGATTGCTGCTGCGCTCTATGTAAGTTTCCCCAGTAAATGCTTTGAACCGGTCACCTGGCCTTTACTGCTTCTTTCTTTAGAAACCTAACCACAGCTCCATCTCCAGATGGTTTGAGAGACTTTCTCTTAGGAATTCCCCTGCCCCTACTTCTGGGATGTTTCTAGCAACAGATTTAGCAGTATGAAACATTATGGAACAGTACGACAGACTGAAAGCAGGGGATGGATGGGAAGATGAAGGGTTCGGTTTCCAATCTATTGAGTTCAATATGTCTATTGGACAACCAAGTAGGCCTTTGGATATACGAGTACAGAGTTCAGACAAGAGGGATTTGGGATGAGATATAAATTTGAGAATAGTCACTACACAGATGGCATGTAAGTTGGAAAACTAGATAAAATCATCAAGGGTATGAGTATACATAGAAAAGAGGACCATATCTAGGGATCCAAATTTATATATATAATCTCCAAATATTTATTACCTTAAAGAAATACAACAGTCAAGTGTGGTGGCATGCCTGTAATCCCAGCACTTTGGGAGGCTGACGCAGGCAGATCACTTGAGGTCAGGAGTTTGAGACCACCCTGACCAACATGGCGAAACCCCATCTCTACCAAAAATATAACTAATTAGCTGGTGTGGTGCCATGTGCCTGTAATCCCAGCTACTCGGGAGGCTGAGGCAGGAGAATCACTTGAACCTAGGAGGCAAAGTTTGCAGTGAGCCATGATCATGCCACTGGACATCAGCCTGGGTGACAGAGTGAGACTCTGTCTCAAAAAAAAAAAAAAAAAGAAAGAAATATATCAGCTTAATTCATGATTGCCAAAACTTCAAAGCAACCAAGATGTCCTTCAGTGGATAACTGGGTAAATCCACTATAGTGCATCCATTCAGCACTAAAAAGAACTGAGCTATCATATAATGAAAAGACAAGGAAGAAACTTAAATGCATGTTGCTGAGAGGAGGAAGGCAATCTGAAAAAAGCTATATACTGTGTGATTCCAACTATATGACATTATGGAAAAGGCAAAACTATGGAGACAGTAAAAAGATCAGTGCTTGCCAGAGGTTAATGGAGAGAGACCGAGGAATAGGTGGAGCATAGAGGATTTTTAGGGGACTGAAATACTCTGTATGGCACTGAAACAGTGGATACATGTCATTATACATTTGTCCAACCCACAGGATGTACAATACCAAGAGAAACCCTGACTGTAACTATGGTGTCTGGATGATGATAATGTGTCAATGTAGGTTCATTTGTTGTAACAAAGGTAACTCTGGTGGGGGATGCTGATACTGGGGGAGGCTTTGTATGTGTGGAGCGTGAAGTATATGGGAACTCTCTGTACTTTCCATTTTCAATTTTGCTGGGAACCTAAAATTATTCTTTAAAAACAGACTTTTTTAAAAAGAGAAATGTATAATAATATTAAAAAGTTTGTCTCTTTGATTTACCACATCAAAATTTTAGTTCTGATAAGCTGAACAATCTTATATAAAATTTTTTTTTAAAAAATACTGTCACCTAAAGATACCTAGAGAAAAAGACAGGAAGATTAGTTATGCTGAATGTAGCTTTTGCTTTAAAATTAAATTCTTCTTTTTAAAATGCCACTTGTTTATAATAAAATGGCCAGTGACTTGTATTGGCCTGAACAGTTCTGGATTTTACCTTCTTTTCTCAGTGGGTATCTGTCTTAGATTCTATCCCAAATTATTGTCTTAAGGACCCTGCCAAAGCTTCCTAACTCTAGGACACAAATGTCAATCTCATCTCATAAGTGGGGATCTGCAGTCAGAAACAGAGAGAAAGGAAGGGAATAGCTTTGCAGATTTTCATGTAGTAGACATAGCAGGCTGTAGTAGACAAGTAATCGGTATTTGTTAACAGAATGTAGACATATAATTGATACTAATTGATGATTGAAAGAATGAATGTGTTTATTAATTTGCAAAGTGATTGGAATGCTCAGCTTAAACCCAGGACTTCTTTGCTTATTAAATTTTACATTTGGAGGTTGTACCCCTTTGGGCTTATTTAACTTCCTACATAAAAGAACATTTTGCCTTCGATATTTATCCAACATTTGAAATATCTTAAATATCCTTAAACCCATTCTGCTTTCCCATCTTCCCATCACTGTCAATAATGTCATCTTTTTGTTCTCACAGCATGATACGCATGGAGCTGCTCTACGTGCCCTCACAGTGTAGCAACTCCACGTTAAGCTCAAGAGACACTTGAGCCATTACAGACAAAATTGTGGGCTTAGCCAACAGAACCCTTGCTCCCCAAACAGTACAATCTATGGCAGAATTCACCAGGAAGTCCCAAGCCATTAGTTAAAATGTAGAACTTTAGAGAAAGGGGGTGTTTGCTTTCAAAAAGAAATCTTGATGATTCTTCCTGACTTCAGCTTGTCCTCTGTCCCCTTACTTTCTCAGCGCCTCCACTCTGGCCAGAATTTGCCACCATCTGCCTGCTAGCCTCTTGCTTTTCTCAGCTGCCACATTCCATACTGTACTTTGCCCACTGGGACTTTCTACACTGGTAAGGAAGCAAAGTAGAACCCAAGGCAAAATGCACTGAACAGGTCAAACACATTTCATACGGATAAGAGGTATAATCCAAACTATAAAACTCTCATAAGAAAACATAGGGGGCAAAGTTTCATGACATTAAATTTAGCAATGATTTGTTGGACATGGCACCAAAAAAAGAGAAAAGAAAAATAGATAACTGGACTTTATCAAAATCAAAAACTTTTGGCTGGGCATGGTGGCTCACGCCTGTAATCCCAGCACTTTGGGAGGCTGAGGTATACAGATTTTGGGAGGCTTGAGACCAGAAGTTTGAGACCAGCCTGGGCAACATAGTAAACCTCTGTCGCTACTAAGAAGACAAAAAATTAGCCAGGTGTGGTGATGCATGCCTGTGGCCCCAGCTACTCTAGAGTTCAAGGCAGCACCTTAACCTGGGAGACAGAGTTTGCAGTGAGGCAAGATTGCACCATTGCACTCCAACCTGGGTGACAAGAGTGAAAAACTCCATCTCAAAAAATAATAATAATAATTAAAAACTTTTGTGCATCAAAGGACACTATCAACAGAGTAAAAAGGCAACACACAGAATGAGAGAAAACCATACCTGATAAAGGATTAATATACAGGATACATTTAAAATCCTGTAACTCAAGAACAACAACAACAAAATCTGATGAATAAATGGGTCAAGGACATGAACAGACATTTACTGAAGGATATACAAATGAACAAATAAGCACATGAAGAGCTGCTCAATTTGCATTGGGGAAATGCAAATCAAACCACAATGGAATACCACCTCACACCCTTAGAATGGCTAGTATAAAAACAAAATAAAAATTAACAAGTGTTGGCAAGGGTGTGGAGAAATTGCTGTATGTTGCTGGTAGGAATGTAAAATGGTGCAGCCACTGTGAAAAATGGAATGGAAGTTTCCAAAAAATTAAATATAAAATTACATAATCCAGCAATTTCCACTTCGTGTGTACATACCCAAAGGAAAGAGATATTTGTTCACCATTTGTTCATAGTAGCATTACTCACAATAACTAAAAGATGGGAACAACACAAGTGTCCATCAATAAGTGAATGGATAAACAAAATATACTATATACATTTAATGGAATATTATGCAGCGTTTTGGAACACAGTTCTGAGACATGCTGCAACATGAGTGAACCTTAAAGGCATTATGCTTAAGTGAAAGAAGCCAGTCACAAAAGGACAAATATTGTATAATTCCACTTATTTGAGGTACCTAGAGTAGTCAAATTCATAGAGACAGAAAGTAGAATAGTGGTTCCCTTGGGCTGGATGAGGGGTGGAATGAGGAGTCAGTGTTTAATGGGTGCAGAGTTTCAGCTGGGGAAGATGGAAAGACTTTGGAGATGGATGGCGGTAACAGTTGCACAGCAATGTGAACATAGTTAATGCCACAAAACTATACACTTAAGAGTGGTTAATACATTTTGTTATATATATTTGCCACAATATGAAATACAATCTGGCTCGGTGTGGTGGCTCATGCCTGTAATCCCAGCACTTTGGGAGGCCAAGGCAGGATGACCAGCCTTGCCAACATAGTGAAACCCCATCTCTACTAAAAGTACAAAAATTAGCCAGGTGTGGTCACACATGCCTATAATCCCAGCTACTCAGGAGGCTGAGACAGGAGAATCGCTTGAACCTAGGAGGCAGAGGTTGCAGTGAGCCAAGATCATGCCTCTGCACTCCAGCCTGGGTGACAGAGCAAGTCTCAGTCACAAAAAAAAAAGAAAACGAAAGCAAGAAAGAAAAGAAAAAATACAAGCTAACTTGAAGATACAATGTAAGACATGCCAGTCACAAATTGTATTAACCTCAAAACATAAAACAAAATATAAAAAATAAAGTTATAAAAAATACAAGAAAGGAAAGTCCTAGCCAATGTAATAAAGCAAGAAAATAAGATAAAATGCATAGTATTGGAAAGGAAGAAGCAAAACTATTGTTATTTATAGACAGTATGATTATTAAAACCTTATTGCATCTACTCAAAACAAACACTAGAATTAATAAGTGAAATTAGAATTCTTAGAGGATATAAAAAATATAATTGTTATCCTATTTGCCACCAGCAAACGACTAGAAAATAAAGCTTTTTAAAAATACCATTAAAAATATCAAATCCCTAGAAAGGCATCCAGTAAAAAAATATGTAAGATTTTATCCAGGCGCAGTGGTGCACACACCTGAAATCCCAAGCTCCTGGAAGGCTAAGACAGAGGACTGCTTGAGCACAGGAGTTTCACGTCAGCCAAGACAACACAGTGAAACCTCCTCTCTCCCTCTCTCTCTCTCTCTCTCTCTCTCTCTTTCTCTCTATCTCTATCTTTCCTCTCTCCCTCCCTCTCTGTCTCTCCTGCTCTCTCTCTGATTTCTAACTGAAAGCTGCAAAACATTGCTAAAGGAAATTAATGAAGAACAAATAAATGTTTATGGACAACTCTTTGAAAGCTGAATGTTAAGATGTCCATTATTTTTAAATTGATACATAAAATCAATACAACCCCTATTAAAATTACAGTAATTTTTTTTGTAAAAACTGACAATATGAGTCTAAAATTTTTATAGAAATGCAAAGGAACTAGAAACAACTTGGAGAAATTACTTCTTAATTTTAAGATTTACTAAAAAGCTACAATAGGCTATGCACTGTGGCTCATGCCTATAACCCCAGCACTTTGTGAGGCCCAGGCATGCGGATCACTTGAGGTCAAGAGTTCAAGACCAGTCAGGCCAACATGGTAAAACCCCATCTCTACTAAAAATACAAAAAAATAGCTGGACATGATGGTTTGTACCTATAATCTCAGCTACTCAGGAGGCTGAGGCAGGAGAATCCCTTGAACCCAGGACGCAGAGACTGCAGTGAGCCCAGATAGTCCCACTGCACTCCAAGCAATATAGGGAGATTCCATTTAAAAAAAAAAAAAAAAGCTACAATAATTAAGAGTTTGGTATACGTATAAGGATAGATAAATAAATCAGTAGAACAGAAAAGAGGGTTCAGTAGTAGATATGATGAATTGATTTTTGAACCAGGCACCAAGTTAATTCAGTGGGTATTTTGGGTTTTTTGTTTATTTGTTTTCAATGGGTCATTTGTTTTCTTAACTACATGCTTCTGGAACAGAATATTTGTGTAGGAAAAAAATGAACCTTGATCTCATTTTACTCTATATACAAAAATTAATTTAAGATGGATCATAAACCTAACCATAAAAACCAGGACTATAAAATTTCTAAAAGAAAACATAGAAAAATATCTTTGCGACCTTAGGAGTCCACCAACATTTCTTGAAAAGGACACAAAACACATTAATAAAATATTAATAAACTGGATTTCATCAATATTTTAAAATTCTACTTTTTAAAAGACACCATTTACAATATAAACAGGAAAGTCACATATAGAAAAAAATATATTCACAGTGTATGTATGACAAAGAATATATTTGTATTCAGAACATTAAAATATCTCCTAAAAATTAATAATAGAAAGACACCCAATTTTAGAAACAGGAAAAAGATTTAAACAGTCACTTCATGAAAGAAGATACATGAATGGTCAATAAGCTCACAAAAAGTTGTTTAATGACATCAGGGAAATGTTAATTAAAACTACAATGAGACAGTATTTCATTCACACTAGTATGGCTTAATCAAAGGCTGACTAAACCAAATGCTGACTAGGATGAGGAGAAACTGGAACTGTCATACACTGTTGGTGGGCATATAACATGGCACAATCTCATTGGAACAGTCTTTGGCAGTTATTTTAAAGGTAAACATATATTTACATATGAACTAGTAATTCCACAACTACATATTTACCAAAGAGAAGTGAAACATATGTTCCCAAAAAAAGAAAAATGTACGTAATAATATTTATGAAAACTGGCCCCAGGTGCAATGGCTCATGTCTGTAATCCCTGTACTTTGGGAGGCCAAAGCAAGCAGATCACTTCAGGTCAGAAGTTTGAGACCAGCCTGGCCAACATGGTGAAACCCCATCTCTACTAAAAATACAAAAACTAGCCAGGCATGGTGATGCTCACTTGCAATCCCAGCTTCCTGGGAGGCTGAGGCAGGAGAATCACTTGAACCTGGGAGGTGGAGGTTGCAGTGAGCCAAGGTCATGCCACTGCACTCCAGCCTGGGGGACAGAGTAAGACCCTATCTCAATTTAAATACAAAAACTTTATTTATAGCAAAAAGAACAAAGCAGAAGGCATCAAGCTACCTGACTTCAAACTATACTACAAGGCTACTGTAATCAAAACAGCATGGTACTGGTACCAAAACAGAGATGTAGACCAGTGGAACAGAACAGAGGCCTCGCAGGCAACGCCACACGTCTACAACCATCTGATCTTTGACAAACCTGACAAAAACAAACAATGGGGAAAGGATTCCCTGTTTAATAAATGGTGGTGTGAAAACTGGCTAGCCATGTGCAGAAAGCTGAAACTGGACCCTTTATTTTCACCTAACACAAAGATTAACTCCAGATGGATCAAAGATTTAAACATAAGACCTAACACCATAAAAACCCTAGACAAAAATCTGGGCAATACCATTCAGGACATAGGCACAGGCAAAGACTTCATGACTAAAACACCAAAAGCATTGGCAAAAAAACCCAAAATAGACAAATGGAATCTAATTAAATTTAAGATCTTCTGCACAGCAAAAGAAACAATTATTAGAGTGAACCAGCAACCAACAGAATGGGAAAACATTTTTGCAAGCTACCCATCTGACAAAGGGCTAATATCCAGAATGTACAAAGAACTAAAGCAGATTTACAAGAAAAAAACAAACAAGCCGATCCAAAAGTAGGTGAAGGATATGAACAGACACTTTTCAAAAGAAGACATTTATACAACCAACAAACACATGAAAAAATGCTCATTATCACCGGTCATTAGAGAAATGCAAATCAAAACCACATCAAGATACCATCTCATGCCAGTTAGAATGGCGATCATTAAAAAATCTGGAGACAACAGATGCTGGAGAGGATGTAGAGAAATAGGAACAATTTTACACTGTTGGTGGAAGTGTAAATTAGTTCAACCATTGTGGACGACAGTTTGGTGATTCCTCAAGGATCTAGAAATAGAAATACCATTTGACTCAGCAATCCCATTACTGGGTATATACCCAAAAAATTATAAATCATTCTATTATAAAGACGCAAGCACACGTATGTTCACTGTGGCACTGTTTACAATAACAAAGACCTGGAACCAACCCAAATGCCCATCAATGATAGACTGGATAAAGAAAATGTAGCACATATACACCATGGAATACTATGCAGCCATAAAAAAGATGAGTTTATGTCCTTCCTAGGGACATGGATGAATCTGGAAACCATAATTCTCAGCAAACTAACACAAGAACAGAAAATCAAACACCACATGTTCTGACTCATAGGCAGGTGTTGAACAATGAGAACATATGGACACAGGGAGGGGAACATCATACACTGGGGTCTGTTGGGAGGTGAGGGGCTAGGGGAGGGATAGCCAGGG
>CAUYLG010068026.1:0-57202 GCA_963573385.1 Cacajao melanocephalus
ATCCACCCACCTCGGCCTCCCAAAGTGCTGGTATTATAGGCCTGAGCCACGGTGCCTGGCACACAATGAGTTTTTTAAAAAGCAATTTTAGAATCCTCTTGTCTCTTTGAGACTTCTGAACACCTAAAACAATAATAATCCCATTCTCCCTCACTAATTCAAGAGGCTTCAGCCTCAAGTGCACTTCTTAGACAACCACTTCTGTGTTCATCTGGAACATTCCATGTAACAGCCGTTGTCATTCTGAATTATCTTTAGTAAGACTTGGCCACTTTTGAGAATATCTGCAACTTCTGGGGTCATAATTCTTGTCCATGAAAAAGGCAGGCATATCAGAAGGCAGAGTACTCAAATCTTTAGAAAGTAGGGATGCCATTTATATTAGCTCTTGGGTCTCTCAAAGCTAGGATGGCTTTTGCTCTGGGACCTTACCACTGAGAAGAGAGAAGCAAAGAGGACCCCTGCAGTAATAACCACTTACTGCCACTGTTATCAGTTACCTTAAAAATGACAGTTTTGTTCCCAGAGTGACTCCCCGGACACTGCAAACCAAAAGGTGGTGTGCCCTGCCACCAATGCCCAAATGCCAAAAGTACCCCAAATGCCAAAAATATCAGGGAGCACTAATGCAAAGGAGAGCAGGACTTCTCAGGGCTCCATGAGGAAGACAGGGAACCCCCCGAAAGGTAGAGTGAGCAGGGCCTTTCCTGTGCTCTTGCAGGGGTCTCAGGGTTGTCAGATCTGTCTCTTTCAGGTTCCTTCATTGGTTGCCAGATCTGTCAAAAGACAAAATTACAGCAAACTTAGTTTAAATACCCCAATTGCCTTTATTTGCAATTCTAGAATTGAGCAATGCTTTATTGCATAAAAAAGAATTTCTGTTCCAATGAATTGAGCAGAGGAGGTTGGCTTTATAGGCAAAAAAAAAAAAAAAAGGGCTGAAGAAAGCAGAAACAAAGACCAAAAAGCAGATTGGTCATTTCAAAGTTGCTTTCCCTATAAGGCAAGGACAGGGAGATGGAACAATAGCAAGCTGATTGGCCAACACCAGTCACTTCGGGTTTAGGATTAAAACAGAGGAAATTTATTATCATGCCAATTGAAGACTGAAGGTGGCCCATTTGGCCAATTAGGGCCTTGGTCCCCAAAATGGCAACATTATCTGTTTCAGAAGCAGCTTAACCCAACCTGTGATGATGGTAGATCAGTTAGAGAGAGAGGGAACTAACCGGATTTACCACACATGGCATTCCATGTACTTGGAAGAGATGCTTGTTTGAACAATAAAGTGCTACAAATGCCTTCCGATTTTAAATGATGCTGTGACATGCACCTTGTGGCGGAAGACAACAGTCCCCATGCGCAGACGGCAAGCATGGCAGGGATGGTGTGGGAGAGACAGGCACGTGGAAACACAGCTGAGGTCTCGGCCTCCAGACACCTCCTGCCGCCTTGGCGACCCCATGGAGCCCGGATCTGGTGCTCTCCCTCTTCCTACCACCAACCAGAGGAGGCAGTGCAACCTCCTCCCACCCCTCCTCCCACCCTTCCAGGGATAACAAGGAGATGGCCAACATAGCTGTGGCCACGCCTTCCTCAGTTCCACACAGACTGAAATGCGTGCACACATTCAGGGCTTTATTGACAGAGTTGTCTTTACTGAACTAAAATTACACAGTTCTTATCGCTGCAACTTTATTACTGCTCCACTTACTTTTTTAAGGGTTTCTTTGTCCATTTTGTATTACCGTAAAGGAATACCTGAGGTTGGGTAATTTCTAAAGAGGTTTATTCGGCTCACAGTTCTGCAGGCTGTACAGCAAGCACACGGCCAATGTCTGCTTCTCATGAGAGCTTTGGGCTGCTTCCGCTCATGGTGGACGGGGAAGAGGAGCTGGTGTGTGCAGAGATACTGCGGCGAGAGAGGAAGCAAGGGAGTGGGGTGCCAGGCTCTTCACAATACTCTCTTGTCGAAACCAATAGAGTGAGAGTTCACTCATTACTGCAAGGATGATGGCACAGAGATATTCTTGAGGGACCTGCCCTCGTGACCCAAATGTCTCCCACTAGGCCCCACTTCCAATGCGGGAGATAACATCACAGCATGAGATTTGCAGGGGACAAATAGCCACCCAATAGCGATGGGTATCCCTACAAATGTAGTAGATCTAGATCTAATTCTATCTTGCATTTCTGATTATTTCATCCATATGTATGTACTTGGGTAGAATGAATCATTCTCTTTTTTTATTTAAAATTTTATCTATTTTTAATTTATTTAATTGACAAAAATTGTTTGCACTTATCATGTTCAACATGATGTTTAGACATCTTTCAACAGGCTGGGCACAGCGGCTCGCCCCTGTAACCCCAGCACCTGGGAGGCTGAGGTGGGTGGATCACCTGAGTTCAGGAGTTCAAGACCAGCCTGGGCAACATGGTGAAACCCCCTCTCTACTAAAAATACAAAAATTAGCTGGGTGTGGTGGCACATGCCTGTAATCCCAGCTACTTGGGAGGCTAAGACAGGTGATTGCTTGAACCCGGGAGGTGGAGGTTGCAGTGAGCTGAGATTGTGCCACTGCACTCCAGCCTGGGGGACACAGCAGGACTCTGCCTCAAAAAAAAAAAAATCTTTTAATAAGCTATTCATTTTATTTGGCCTTCTTCTTTCTTCTTAGGAAGCCCATATTGGCTATGGTGGTGTGTAACCTGCCATAATTCTCTGCTTGAGTGAACATGCACTAATGTGTATGCATGTAGAATGTGTGCACATATCTAAGGTTTTTTGTCAGTGTTTACTTCTAAATATGGTATTGTAGGGGAGGAAAAACACCCTTTATGAGTTCTTAGTGGGACTTTTGTAACAAAAGACAGATTAATAAGAGAAACAAACAAAAGTTTAATCATATGTATCCTTCCTGTAATCCGGAGGATAATCAGGTAATTGATTATCCTCCGGATTACAGGAAGGATACATATCAATTTCTTTTTTTTTCTTTCTTTTCTTTTTTCTTTTTCTTTTTTTGAGATGGAGTCTCACTCTGTCACCCAGGCTGGAGTGCAGTGGCATGATCTCAGCTCACTGCAACTTCCTCCTCCTGGGTATAAGCAATTCTCCTGTCTAGCCTCCCAAGTAGCTGGGATTACAGGCATGCACCACCACGTCTGGCTAATTTTTGTATTTTTAGTAGAGATGGGGTTTCACCATGTTGGCCAGGCTGGTCTAGAACTTCTGACCTCGTGATTCATCCCCCTTGGCCTCCCAAAGTGTTGGGATTATAGGCATGAGCCTTGGCGCCGGGCCAAGTCAATCTCTTTAGTAGATCTCAAAGTGTGGTCTTAGACTTCAGGTTTAAATACCAGCTTTTTTGGAAACCAAGAAGGAAGGGGAAGGGTGTGGAGAAAGACTTGGTTAAAATAAGATTGCCTGAAAAAGCACTGGAAAACCAGAGGTTAGGTTTGTAACACAGACTGAAGTAGGTGCCTTCTGCATTGCCTAAGAGCCTCTGGTGATTTAGTTATTCTCCTTTTCCTGGTGCAGAGAGGCAGACACCCTTACAAATGGAGATTTCCTTTATCGATGTAAATTTCCTTTGCAAAGGATAACTTCCATGGTGTTTTGAAAGCTTTCCCTGTGCCTGCAGTTTCCCAAAATAACCAGCTTAAAATAACTCTTATGCTAAAGAGGCATACGTGAGGTGGCACACTCCAGTCTCCTACAGTCATATTTTGGGTTGGCATGTCCTGGACCCCATCGCCATCATAACTAATATGCGTCTCCACATTTTAGAACATAGATGATGTCTGAGATTCTTAGAAGCAGTCCAATCCCTTCATTTGAGGAAACTGAAACCCAGAAAGGGGTGACCTGCTGAACATGGCTGACCTGCCCCTGCCCCACTCCCATCCCTTCTCAACACTTCAGCCACATGGGCCTCCTGCGGCTCCCATCCACCTGTCCAGAGAGGGGGCCTTTGCACGGACTGCTGTGGCCGCTTACTCATTCGATTACTTGGGTCACCTCTGTCTGAAGGAGCCACTCGCATGGACTCCCCTTTCCTTTATTTCCCCTCCCAGCCCTTATCACTGCCCTATATGATTATCTGCTTGTTTCAGCATCCCCAGGCCCATTTGAGGAAAAGTTCCAGAGGGCAGGCTCTGCCTCGCTCTGTGTCCTAGCCCCACAAATACTGTTCCATCTGCTGTCTCGAGGGTCATGGGGATCTCATCTGGAGAAGCCCTAGGCTGGGTGGGGCCTCTCCATTGTCTGTTGTGCTCATTACTGTCTTTTTCCTTCAGTTTCCCTTTTTTTTTATTTTGAGACAGAGTCTCACTCTGTCACCCAGGCTGGAGTGCAGTGGTGCGATCTCGGCTCACTGCACACTCTGCCTCCAGGGTTCAAGCAATTCTCCCCCCACAGCCTCCTGACTAGCTGGGACTATAGGCATGTGCCACCAGGTAATTTTTTGTATTTTTAGTAGAGACAGGATTTTACCATGTTGACCAGGCTGGTCTTGAACTCCTAACCTCAAGTGATCTGCCTGCCTCAGCCTCCCAAAGTGCTGGGACTACAGGCACATGCCAACAGCTAATTTTTTGTATTTTTAGTAGAGACAGGGTTTCGCCATGTTGGCCAGGCTGGGTCTTGAACTCCTGACCTCAAGTGATCTGCCCGCCTCAGCCTCCCAAAGTGCTGGGATTACAGGTGTGAGCCACTGCGCCCAGCCACGTGAGTTTCCTTATTGCAGCCTGACTCCCAGGGTCAGCGTCTCTAAAGTCCTCAGGGTCACAGAGACTTTCTGAGGAGGATTCATGACAAAACAAGTGAAATACATCTGCACTCTAGTTTTACTATATTAGCCTGTTCTCACACTGCTAATAAAGACACCCCTGAGACTGGGTAATTTTAAAAGGAAAGAGGTTTAATGGACTCACAGTTCCACGTGGCTGGGGAGGCCTCACAATCATGGCAGAAGGCAAAGGAGAAGCAAAGCTGTCTTACATGGCTGCAGGCAAGAGAGAGTGCAGGGGAACTGCCCTTTATAAAACCATCAGCTCTCGTGAGACCTGTTCACTAACATGAGAACAGCACGGGGGAAACCGCCCCCGTGATTCAATTACCTCTCTCTGGCTCCTTCCCATGGCACGTGGGGATTATGGGAGCTACAGTTCAATATGAGATTTGGGTGGGGACACAGCTGAACCATTTCACTGGTCCACTGCAAGGAACTGGTGGAGCTCAAAGTAAAGGTGCCAGAGGTCTTCACCCAGAAGGAGACTCCAGAGTCCACCACGGCATGGCTTCCTTCCCTCGTGTCTTATATCCCTCGCATTCTCTGATGTAAATGTGCTTTTTCATATGAGTGATCAGTGATTCACCAAAGAGACATCAGCCAGAGGTACCTGGAGCCCTCATTTCACCGGGTAGCCAGGGCTGCTGTGTTGCAATGCTGGGGCCCCTTGGGTAAAGAGTGAAAGAAATGGGTCTGTGTGGCCACGTCCGCGTGCAAGGACTGGAGCTGGAGCCGGAGCCCTGAATCAGAAGCCAAGCACCTGAGCTTTTGGGGTGCGGGGCCTGGGGGGAAGGGGCCATGGACGTCCTCAGGGAGATGGAGGCCCCTCAGTCGGTAGGCCCAAGAAAGAGGAGCTGCTTCTGGGGCCATGGAGGGGTCAGGGAAGGTAGAGCATGTGCCTAGTCTTGGGGTCAACCCAGCTGCCAATAGGCCAGACATTGGGCCATGGGAAAGGCACTGTGGAGGGTAATCCGGGTCATGGCCCAGGGCTCGGCGCAGCAGCTGGCTGGGGCTAATGCTGCTCCGTATCTGCTTTTATGTGATTAATGGCTGTGGATAAACGCTTGATCCCGGGAAAGCAGGCCCGCGGCTAAGCCCAGCCAGGAGCACCACTTTGGGTATGCTGGGAGCCTGAGTCATTTTGGCGATTTTGTTTTTCTTTCTTTCTTTTCTTTTATATAGAGACAGGGTTTCACCATGTTGGTCAGGCTGGTCTCAAACTCCTGACCTCAGGTGATCCGCCTGCCTCGACCTCCCAAAGTGCTGGGATTACAGGCATGAGCCACCACGCCCAGCCGGCGATTTTCTTTTTAATCAAGCTGTCATTTTAGTATGTAAGGAAAAAAATAAAAGGGGTAGGACCTACACTCACGGAAAGCCCAGAGAAGGGTCAGCATGGGGGTGAGGCAAGTCTGGTGCTGGGGGTGTGAAAACAGCTGGGGGCCCAAGTGCCCTGACTCCCCCCGCCAGCCACCCA
Source organism: Cacajao melanocephalus (assembly GCA_963573385.1). Lineage (NCBI taxonomy): Eukaryota > Metazoa > Chordata > Mammalia > Primates > Pitheciidae > Cacajao > Cacajao melanocephalus. The sequence goes on from CAUYLG010068026.1 coordinate 6,274, forward strand.
CTCACTGCTCTTGCTCACTCTCACCTCCCTTGGGTTCACGGTATCTTCCAGACCCTCCTTGACCCCTCCAGGCTAACCGGTGATCAGAGGATGTTTCTGCCACTACAGCAGCCCCACCTTCATCCACAGGGGATGCCTGAAAGGGCAGCTAGTACCGAACCTGATTGCCATCAATCAGAACACATTGCCGTTCATGTCTTCCACCCACAGATGCAACGCCTTTTCCATCTTAACTAAGCTCTTATCACACACTGTGGCTGTAACTTTGGCAGTTTGAATTGTGACAGCAAAACTTGCACACATTTTTTTTTCCTTCTTCATAATTTCACACATAGAAGATTCGTTCTTACTGCAGATCTTAGCAAACTAAGCGTATGCTTTTTTTTCCCTTAAGTTGAGGACTTTCACCTTTTCACTGAAAAGAAGTGCTGTGCTGGTCTCTTTGGCATACCAAATTCCCAGCATCACTAGTTTTGCGCTTTGGGGCTATGATTAAGTAGAATAAGGGTGACCTGAACATAAGCACTGTGCTGCCGTGACAGTCACACTAAGTATCCGATGGTTGGTGTAAACAACGCAGATACACAGGACGAAGGGAGGATTCACACCCAAGACAGGGCAGAGCAGCATACGGTTTAAAACCTACGAATTCTCTATTCCTGGAGTTTTCTGTTTGACCCTGGATAACACCCCAGAAAGTGAAACTGCAGATAAGAAGGGACTGCTGATTTGCACATCTTTTTTCTGTGCCTGATTGTAACCATTGCCCAACGGATTCTTCTTGCCCTCTGCCTAGACAGAGCAGGTTTATCAAGACAGGGGAATTGCAATCGAGAGAATTTAATTCATCCAGAGCTGGCTGTACAGGAGACTGGAGTTTTACTATTGCTCAGATCAGTGTCCCCAAACATTCGGAGCCTGGGGTCTTTTAAGGATACTTTGGCGGGTAGCGGGCCCGGGAGTGTGGAGCATTGATTGATTGGACTGGAGATGAAATCATGGAAGGGCAAAGCTGTCCTCCCATGCGGCGGTTCCTAGGTGGGGGCCACAAGACCAGATGAGCCTGATTACCACCAGCCTGGGTGGCGGCAGCTGCTGCATCAGAACGCAGGGTCTACAAAATATCTCAAGCGCTGATCTTAGGTTTTACAACAGTGGTGTTATTTCCAGAAGCAATTTGAGGAGGTTTGGAACCTTGGGGCCTCTGGCATCGTGACTCCTGAACCTCGCTTCTTACCTTGTAGGTAATTTGTTAGCCTTACAAAGGCAGATGGGTCCCTAGGAAAGAAGAGGGTTTGTTTCTGGAAAGGGCTGTTATGATCCTTGTCTCCAAGTTAAACTATAAACGAAGTTCCTCCCAAAGTTAGTTCGGCCTACGCCCAGGAATGAACAAGGACACTTGGAGATTGGAAGCATGATGGGAGTCGCTTAGGTCAGATCGCTCTCGCTGCCATAATTCCCTGTTATAATCTTCGCACAGGTGGTTTTATGATCTCTTTTGCTTCTCACCTTGACCCTGTAAATAGCAGGGTGGGTGCACAAAAGTCAGATGCCAGGTAGGACACTGGGGCAGGTCCTGGAGGTCCCAATGTGCCCGGCATCAACCCTTCAGTTGCTGGGTCATGAAGGGTGTATCCAAAGGTTTCAAGGGAGCCACAGCACCCAGGCAGCTCTGAGCAGTGGCTACTTCCTGATGTGTGTGGAACATCCTGATGTCTTTCACCTGGAAGTGCATCCCTGCTGAAGACCAGCCCTACCCGGGATATGGAGGAAGTGGGTGCTTTGGTTCAAATCACAGATGGGAAAACTAAGGCTCAGAGAGCTAGAGAGCTTATGGAATCTGCAGAATGTCCCTGGCAGAGCCAGCCACTGGTTGAATTTCACATCTTTTTTCTTCTCTGCCAAGGTGGCCTGCCGGAAGCCATGGACATTGGCCCATGGGCGGGTTCTCACTCACTGTCCAGTGTTCTGCAATACTTGGGCAAGTATGTCACCACACACGGGTGTCAGATGGCCCCAAAGTGACCACAGACAGCTGACACGAACATCTGGGCTATCTTGAGTATATACTACAGTTGTATGCCAGGATTCTCTGTAATACACACACCCTTTACTCCTGTATGTCCCTCTGCTCCCATTTATAAGACCATTCTAAGTAATGGCATTATGTTGAACCCCTTAAAATGGCCATCTTTGTAGGTCAAACATAGATAGCAGCAATTTCATGTATTTTTTTAAGAAGTTGACAAACTACAACTGAGGATCAGGTTGGCACTGGAGGTGGCCAGGTGAGGGCAGCAGAGACCTGAGCTGGCAGAAACCGGAACTCATAGGCAGGGAGGGCTCTCAACAGAGCTGTCAGAGAAGTGACCCTACAGGGTCCCACCATGACCCAAAGTGGAGAGGGCCAGGCGGCCTGGCCCCCTTAGCTAGACAAATCTGCACAGGAAGCACACATCGGCACTGGTGCTGTGGCACTGGCATCATCAGAGCTTGAGCTAGGGGCACCTGCCAGCTCTGGTCCTGCCAACCCTCAAGGTCAAGTGTCCAGGACAAGGGACCTGCCAAGCTCCAGCTCCTCCTTACCACAGTCCACAGTGGAGAGATGACACAGCGCTTGTCCAAAAACAGCGCTGCATGAAGCTCCAAAGGCCGATCCACATTCTCTGTGGCTGAGGCACCTGAGCCTTTGACTCCTGAGCCTCCAGCAGCCTTCCTTTCCCCTCCTGCAAGCTCCAGAGGAGGCCGCCCTGCAAGCTCCAGAGGAGGCTGCCACCCGAATGGCACATGGCCATCAGCACTGGCTGGAAATGCTGATGATATACTCTCAACCAGTGTAGTGACGCAGCCACCTCTGGTTGGAAGCCAGGGGGCTTTCATCTGAATTAGCTACAAAATTTGCTCAGTTCCATGCAAAATAAAAATGCTGGCCCCCTGTTCAAAAATTGTAAAGAATTTCAAGATGGCAACAGCAAAGTGCAAAACCAAATGCAAGTTTCTGATGGCAGAGCCCCATGCACAGAAAGGTCGCCCACCCAAGGGGCCAGCCCTGGCATTTGTCTTGGGTGGAGAGCCTGTCTGGAGTGGTATGGGGTGGGTTGGGCTTGCCTCTGCATGCCTGCCTGTGCCCATCAGTGATGCGGCGCCTTCATGGCTCTGGAAGCAGAGAATCCCTGGCACTTCGCTGTCCAGCACCATCTCCCCCAGTTGTCAGCAGGAAGGGGGTTGTGGCACCTGAAACGAGAATGCACAGAGCTCCCGAGGCTCAGCGGTGGTGTTGGGCACCCTCCTGGTGATATGGGGAGTGTACCACAGGTGTGCACAGGTGTCACCGGGCCAGGTGACAGTGACCAGCATCCTTTATGGTTCATGAGTCAGGAGCAGTGCTCACAGAGGAGAATTCAGAACAAAGACAGACAGAACAGCCCACAAGCAAAAGAGGCGGGTGGGCTAGAGAAGGTGGGAGGGGGACAGAGCTAGATGGCAGCTGGCGAGCACAGTCCAGAAAAAGGAGATGGCGCTCTCATCCCACAATCATTAATTGTTGAATGTTGATTGATGGTGATTGTTGAATACTGTAAATATTGCTCCTGGGTGCCAGCAGGTCGGTTCCCCCCAGAGACAGTCACCAATCCTGAGCTCATGGGAATAGGGAAGCTCTTACCCTGTGTGCTGTGGTTGACACACTGGACCCATGGTTGACACACTGGTCAGCAGAACAGGGAGGGGAGGCACAGGTCGGGGGCTGCAGATGACAGTCGAGATAATAAAGATCTGGTTTCAGCCCTGGCTCTGCCATGGACCAGCTCTGCAATGTCAGCCAAGTCACTGCCTCTCTGAGCCTGAGGGAAAGAATGCCAGCGCTTTCTTCCTGGACTCTAGGCACAGACCCCACTAGCTACCTCTCCTCTTATAGCCCCCTCGGCATCACTTTAACACTTAAACCCCACTGGCTTGTGTCCTTGTTTCTCATCCTCTGGGAGGATGCCTACCCATTTCTGGGGCTCCCTGGATGCCCTCATTTTATAGTCACTGCTTGTTCCTGTGAGAGCTCGATGCCCACCCTCCACCCCTACCACCCAGGGCCTCCTGAAGCTCCTGCAGCTCTGCCTTCTCGCCACCCCGTCCCACCCCAGTGGGAACTGAACTCTTTGTGACTCCACAAGACAAGATTTAGCTGAGAAAGTTTTGTGAGGTCAAGTTGGAGTGGAGATTTCAGAACGATTGTGGGACCCAGACAGAATGTTAGCCTCACCTCCCTGCTGTCCTGGGCTACCCTCAGCTGCCACAGGGCCACCTTCCACTTTCGCCCCATGTCTCTCATGGAATTTTGAATTCTGTGTTCTTTGGCTTTGTTCTGGATTCTCCTGTCTGAGCCCTTCTCCTCAGAATTCTGCCTTCTGCAGAAACTCAGCCGTTAAGATGCATTTCTGCTAAACAAAGGACCACCTGCCCCTGGGGACTGGTAGGCCTTTGGCCACTCTGAATTGCACCCCGTTAGCAGCTCCCCGCAAGAGGCCCTGAGTAGCAGAGAGTCAGAAACACACACAGACTGGCTGGGCATCCTTGGGGATTCCACGAGATACCCTTTGCAATGGCCCTTTCTCCACAATCAAGATCAGGAATCACCTAGAAACCCAGGAGGAATGAGAAGTCTCAGGGGTTCAGCCTGGGCCTTCACAAACAGCTCCATGAGGCAAATTGCTTACCACCTTGATTTCTCCAGCTGAGAAATGGGGATGATAGCATCCTTTCCATTAACTGCTACAGTTGTGAATGTCACAGGCAAATGCATTTCTTTTCCAGTTTTTTTTTTTTTTTTTTTTTTTTTTTGAGGTAGGGTCTCGCTCTGTCATCCAGGCTGGAGTGCAGTGGCATAATCTCAGCTCACTCCAACCTCCACCTCCCCGGTTCAAGCGATTCTCGTGCCTCAGCCTCCTGAGTAGCTGGAATTGCAGGCGTTCACCACCATATCTGGTTAACTCTTATATTTCTTTTAGTAGAGATGGGATTTTACCATGTTGGCGAGGCTGGTCTTGAACTCCCAACTTCTAGTGATCTGCCCACTTTGCCCTAGCAAAGTGCTGGGATTACGGGCTTGAGCCACTGTGCCTGGTTGGCAAATGCATTTCTAAAGTGCTTTGAAAAGCAAGCCATTTCTCAAATGCCTAAGAAAAAAAACTTCTGGCAACTCACCCAGCCTACACTGCCAGCATCAGCTCCATCCTCCCAGCTCCTGGCCAGCACCTGCTAGGATACTGGACCCACTCTAAGGGACCATAGGTACGTCTAACCCTGCCAAGCATGGGAGAGTTCTGAAAAGAAGAGTGGGGAGGAGAAGGGGAATAGCTACTGAACTCCTGGGTTCTGTGTGCGCATGCACTGATCACAGGAGGTATCTATAAGAGAGAGCAGCACATCCCCATGTGAGTTTTGCAGTGGCCTCCTGAAGCTGTTGATGCAGTGTTCTATGAATGCTCTTTGGTCAGTAAAGTTAATTGCATTCTTCAAATCTGTATCCTTCTGGAATTTGTTGTCTGTTTTATTATCAATTACTAAGAAAGATGTGTTTAGATTTCTCATTATGATTTCTTGTGATTATGCCAATTTTTACTCTGGTTTTTTTGTTGTTGTTTTTGTTTGTTTGTTTGTTTGTTTGTTGAGATGAAGTTTCACTCTGTTACCAGGCTGGAGTGCAGTGGCCTGATCTCGGCTCACTGCAACCTCTGCCTCTCAGGTTCAAGTGATTCTCCTGCCTCAGCCTCTCAAGTAGCTGGGATTACAGGTGTGTGCCACCACAATTGGCTATTTTTTTGTATTTTTAGTAGAGATGGGGTTTCACCATGTTGGCCAGGCTGGTCTTGAACTCCTGACCTCAAGTAATCCACCCACCTTGGCCTCCCAAAGGGTTGAGATTACAGGCATGAGCCACCATGCCGGGCCATACTCTGTGTTTTAAGTTATATTATTAGGTGGTGCATACACATTAAATATTTTTTTTTAATTTTAATTAATTAATTATTTGAGATGGAGTCTCCCTCTGTCACCAGGCTGGAGTGCAGTGGCTCAATCTCAGCTCACTGCAACCTCTGCCTCCCGGGTTCAAGCGATTCTCCTGCCTCAGCCTCCTGAGTAGCTGGGACTACAGGCGCACACCACCACGCCCAGCTAATTGTTTTTGTATTTTTAATAGAGACAGGGGTTCCCCATGTTGGCCAGGATGGTCTCGATCTCTTGACCTTGTGATCCACCCTCCTCAGCCTCCCAAAGTGCTGGGATTACAGGAGTGAGCCACTGCGCCCAGCCTTAAATTTTTATTTTTTAATAATTTTTTTGAGATGAGATCTTGCTATGTTGCTCAGGCTTGTTATGAACTCCTGGGCTTAAGGGATCCACCCACCTCAGCCTCCTGAAGTGCTGGGGTTACGGTCGTGAGCCACTGTGCCCAGCCTAAAATCCTTATGATGCTCTGGTCAATTGAATCTTTTCTCATTATCTTTTCTCTTTGTCTTAGTCATTCTTTTTGCCTTAAAGTCGGCTTTGCCTGAGATTATTTATATCTCTTTCCATCCTTTTGGTTTTAAACCTATTATATCCTTATATTTATGTTGGTCTTTTATAAATAGAATACGACACCTTTTGGGTTTTCGTTTTTTTTTTTTTTTAATTTTTTTTTTTTTTTTTTTTTTTTAAAGATGGGGTTTCACCATAATGGCCAGGCTGGTCTTGAACTCCTGACCTCAAGTGATCCACCCACCTCAGCCTCCCAAAGTGCTAGGATTACAAGTGTGAGCCACCGCGCCCAGCCTGGGTTTTCGTTTTTGTATATAAAGCATGGAGATTTTGGTCTCTTATCCAAAGGGTTTATACCATTTAGATAGAATTTAAATTCTACCATCATTCTAGAACTCCACCATCTTACACGCATGTGCCTTCTATTTTTCCCACCTGTCCATGTCCCTATTTCTCTCATTTTCTGTCTTCTTTTATATTGATCGAATATTTTCATTACTATGTTTTTCTCTCTTTTGAAAGTTACACATTCTTCTCCTATAATTTTATTGTATCTGGAATTGTAGCATCATTCTTGGCTTATCAAAGTTACTATTAATTAGGATTTTTACCCTCTTTCTGGTCAATACAAAGACTTTAGAATTCTATCCCCTTTTAACATATGTGCTATTGTTGTGTGTATTTTTTTAATGGCTGGAATTTCTTTTTAAGAGTAGTTTTAAGTTTGCAGAAAATTGAGCATGTACTACAGAGAGCTCCCCTATACCCGCCCCCCACAGCTCCTCACAGCTTTCCCAGTTAGGAACATCTTGCGTTGTGTTGTATATTTGTTATAACTGATGAGCCAATACTGACACATTATTATTAACCAAAGCCCAGAGTTTACATTAGAATTTACTCTTTATGTTGTACATTCTGAGTTGTTTTGTTTTTGCTTTGTTTTGTTTTTTGAGACGGAGTCTCGCTCTGTTGCCCAGGCTGGAGTGCAGTGGTGCGATCTTGGCTCACTGCATCCTCCGCCTCTCAGGTTCGAGTGATTCTCCTGCCCCAGCCTCCCAAGTAGGTGGGACTACAGGCATTTGCCACCACACCTGGATAATCTTTCGTATTTTTAGTAGAGACAGGATTTCACCATGTTGGCCAGGCTGGTCTCGAACTCCTAAACTCAGGTAATCCACCCACCTTGGCCCCCCAGAGTGTTGGGATTACAGCAGTAAACCACCACGCCCTGCCCATTCTGAGTTTTAACTAAACTTAATGTCATGTAACCACCATTACAGTATCATATAGAATAGTTTTACTGCCCCCCACAAATCCCCTGTACTCCAACTGTTCATCCCTCCCTGTCACCTTCCTGAAACCCTGGTATTCACTGATCTTTTTAATGTCTCTATAATTTTGCCTTTTCCAGAATTAGAATCATACAGTGTGTAGCCTTGTCAGATTGAGTTCTTTTTTGTTGTTGTTTTTTGAGACAGAGTCTGACTCCGTCATCCAGGCTGGAGTGCAGTGGTGCGATCTCAACTCACTGCAACCTCCGCCTTCTAGATTCCAGCAATTCTGCTGCCTCAGCCTCCTGAGTAGCTGGGATTATGGATTACATGTGTGCACCACCACACCCAGCTAATTTTCGTATTTTTAGTAGAGGCAGGATTTCGCCATGTTGTTCTGGTCTTACCTCCTGGCCTCATGTGATCTGCCCGCCTTGACCTCCCAAAGTGCTGGGATTACAGGTATGAGCCACCGTGCCCAGCCTCAGATTGACTTCTTTGACTAAGCAGTATCATTTAAGGTTCTCCGTATCTCGGGGCCTGATGGCTTATTTGTTTTTCCTGTTTTTGAGATGGAGTCTCACTCTGTCACCCAGGCTGGAGTGCAGTGTTGCAATCTCAGCTCACTGCAACCTCTGCCTTCCAGGTTCAGGCGATTCTCCTGCCTCAGCCTCCCAAATAGCTGGGATTACAGGTGTGCACCACCAACGCTCAGCTAATTTTTGAATCTTTTACTAGAGATGTGGTTTCGCCATGTTGGCCAGGCTGGTCTCAAACTCCTAATCTCAGGTGACCTGCCCGCCTTGGTCTCCCAAAGTGCTGGGATTATAGGCACCCAGCCCCAATGGCTTCTTTTGAGCACTGATTAATACTCCATTGTCTGGATGTACCACATGTACCTATTGAAGGATATCTTGCTTACTTCACATTTTTAGCAATTATGAATACAGCTGTCATAAACATTTGTGTGCATGTTTTTGTGTCAACATAAATTTTAAATTTGTTTGAGTAAATGTCTAGGAGCCCAGTTGCTGGATCATTAGATAAGACTATGTTTATCCTGATAAGAAACTGCCAGACTGTCTTACAAAGTGGCATTCCAACCGGCAGTGAATCAGTTTCCGCTACTCTGCATTCTCCTAGCATTTGAAATGGTCAGTTTTTTGGGTTTTAGCCACTCAAATAGATGCTTAGTGGCATCCTATTGTTCCTGATACTCCCAATAACAAATGATGTTACAATTCCCGCTATTCCTGATAAAAAGTTATATTGAGCATATTTCCATATGCTTTTTTGCCATCTGTATATCTTCTTCGGTGAAGTATCCAGATCTTTTGCCCCTATTTTTAATTGGGTTATTGTTTTCTTATTGTTGAGTTTTAGGAGTTCAATGTTTATTTTGGATACAGGTCCTTTATCAAATGTGTGTTTTGCAAATATTTTTTCCTAGTCTCTGATTTTTAAATTTACTTAACCATATCTTTTACAGAGCAGAAGTTTTTCATTTTAATAAAGTTTATCAATTTTTTTCTTTCTTTTAATTTTTTTATTTTTTTAAGAGGGGGTTTCACCATGTTGGCCAGGCTGATCTCGAACTCCTGACCTCAAGTGATCCACCCACCTCGGCCTCCCAAAGTGCTGGGATTACAGGCGTGAGCCACCACGACCAGCCCAATTTTTTTCTTTCATGAGTCATTCTTTTGACATCGCACCTAAAAGGTCATCACCAAAATCTAGGTTCCCTAGATTTTCTCCCATGGTATCTCCTAGATGTTTTATAAATTTATGTTTTACATTTGGGCCTGTGATCCATTTTGAGTTAATTTTTTGAAAGGTGAAAGGTCAGTGTCTAGATTCATTTTTTTCCGTGTGGATTTCAGTTGTCCCAGCATCATTTGTTGAAAAGACTGTCCTTTCTCCATTCGGATTGCCTTTGCTTCTTTGTCAAAGATCAGCTTATTGCATTAGTGCAGGTCTATTTCTGGGTTGTCTGCTCTGTTCCATTATTATTATTATTATTTTGCCTATTCTTTCACCAATACCACAATGTCTTAATTATTGTAGCTTTATAGTAAATCTTGAGGTTGAGTAGGGTCAATTCTCTGACTTTGTTCTTCAGTATTAAGTTGCTTATTCTGGGTCTTTTACCTTTCCGTGTAAACCTTGGAATGAGTTTGTCAGTATTCCTCCGACCCAAACAACTTACTTGCTGGGATTTTGACTGGGGCTCATTGCAGTCAAAATCAAGTTGGATCAAGCTGGAAAGAACTGACATCTTAACAATATTGAGTTTTTCTATCTATGAACATGAAATATTTCTTCATTTATTTATAACTTATTTGATTTCTTTGATCACAGTTTTATAGTTTTCCTCATGTTGATCTTGGACATATTTTGTTAAATTTATTATTAAGTACTTTATTCTTTGGTACTAACGTAGAATATATTATGTTTTTATTTGAAATTCCACTTGTTCATTTTTGGTATACCAGAAAGCAGCTCACTTAAATCTATTAACCTTGTATTCAGCAAACTTGCTGTTATCACTTATTAGTTGCAAGAGTTTTTTGGTTGATTCTTTGGAATTTTCTAGATAAACCATCAAGTCATCAATTGACCCCTTTATTATTATTATATAATGTCCTATTTGTCCCAATAAGTTTCCTTTTTCTGCTTTGCCTGGAATTAATATAGCTACTCCACCTTTCTTTTGATTAATGATAGCATGGTATATCTTTCCCTATATTTTTACCTTTAATTGGCTGTATTTTCATATTTAAAGTGGACAATATTGTAAATGAGAGTTAAACAGTGGGTGAAAAAAAGGAAAAAAATATATAAAATCAAGTGGACAACATATAGTTAGGTTTTGTTTTTATCACTCTGACAGCATCTTTTAGTTGGTGTGTTTAGGTCATTCACATTTGTAGTGATTATTAATATAGTCAGATTAACATCTACCATATTTGTAACCATTTTCTTTTCTTTTCTTTCCTTCTTTTTTTGAGACGGAGTCTTGCTCTGTCGCCAGGCTGGAGTGCAGTGATGCAATCTCGGCTCACTGCAACCTCCTCCTCCTGGCTTCAAGCGATTCTTCTGCCTCAGCCTCCTGAGTAGCTGGGACCACAGGTGCATGCCACCATGCCCGGCTAATTTTTGTATTTTTAGTAGAGACGAGGTTTCACCATGTTGGCCAGGATGGTCTCCATCTCTTGACCTTGTGATCCGCCCACCTCGGCCTCCCAAAGTGCTGGGATTACAGGCGTGAGCCACCGTGCCCAGCCATTTGTAACCGTTTTCTATGTATTACATTTGTCTTTTCTTCCCTTCTTTTTCTGCCTTCTCTAGTTTCAATTGAGCATTTTATATAATTCCATGTTCTCGCTTCTCTTAGCATATTAATTATCTTTTTAGTGATTGCTCTAGAGTTTGCAGTATACATTTACGACTAACCTAAACCCACTTTCAATGAACACTATACCACTTCATGAGCAGTGCAAGTGCACTATGGCAGAGTATTTCTACTTCTCCACTCCTGTTCCTTATAACATCCCTGTCATTTGTTTTCCTTATCTATAAGCTATAATCACCAAATACATTGTTACTGTTATTATTTTTGCACAGTTATCTGTTAGATAAATTAAGAAAAACTAGAAGGTTTTGCTTGACCCTTATTTATGTCTTCCTTAACACTCTTCATTCCTTTATGTAGATTTGAGTTTCTGACCTGTATCTTTTCCTTCTCTTAAATAGCTTCTTTTAGCCTTTTTCACAAAGTAGATGTACTGGTGACAAATTTCCTCAATTCTGTTTGTCTGAAAATATCTTTCTCTCTCCGTCACACCTGAAGGATAATTTCTCTGGATACACTATCTAGGTTGTTGGTTTATTTCTTTCAACACTTGAAATATTTCATCTCATTTTCTTCTTGCTTTCATGGTTTCTGACGAGAATGCTGATATAGGTTTTACTCTTGTCCCTCTATAGGTAAAGGTTTTTTTTGTTGTTGTTGTTGTTGTTGTTTTTGAGACAGAGTCTTGCTCTGTCACCAGGTTGGTGTGCAATCTCGGCTCACTGCAACCTCTGCCTCCGAGGTTCTTGCGATTCTCCTGCCTCAGCCTCCCAAGTAGCTGGGACTACAGGTGCGCACCACCATGCCTGGCTAATTTTTATATTTTTAGTAGACACGGGATTTCACCATGTAGGCCAGGATGATCTCGATCTCTTGGCCTCATAATGCACCCGCCTCAGCCTCCCAAAGTGCTGGGATTACAGGCATGAGCCACCGAGCCCAGCCTTAGGTAAGGCATTTTTTTTTTTTTTAAGACAGGATTTCACCATATTGGTCAGGCTGGTCTCAAACTCCTAACCTCAGGTGATCTGCCTGCCTCAGCCTCTCAAAGTGCTGGGATTACAGGCGTGAGCCACCGCGCCTGGCGGTAAGGCATTTTTTAATCTCTCATGCGATGGACTGAATGTTTGTGTACCCTCTCCATTAAATTCCTGTATTGAAACCTTAATCCCAATATGATGGTATTACATGTGAGGCCTTTGGGAGGTGATTGGGTCATGAAGATGGAACCCTCAGGAGTGGGATTCATGCCCTTATCAGAAAAGACCTGAGAGTGAGCTAGTTTTCTTTCCCTTATGTGAGATTACAGTGAGAAACTGGTAATCAGTCTCCTCAGCTTCTTGGCCTTCTCAGATCAAGTGAGAGGCTGGCAATCTTCAGCCCAGAAGAGAGTCCTAACCCAACCCTGGGACACCCTGATCTGGGACTTTCAGCCCCAGAACTGTGAGAAATAAACTTCTGTTGCCAGTCACTCTATATGGCATTCTCTTACAGCAGCCAAAACTCACTAAGACGTCTTTTTTTTTTCTGAAGTTTCCTTTTTGTCTTCGGTTTTCTGTAGTTTGAACATGATATGTCCCTAGATTTTGGTATTTATCATCCTTATTGTTCTTCAACTTTTCTGGTTCAGTGATTTGCTGTCAGCCCTTAATTTTGGAAAATTCTCAGACATTGTTACTACAAATATTTCTCTTGCTCCTTTCCCTCTTTCTTCTCCCTCTGGTATTCATATTACATGTATGATACAGATTTTTATTTATTTATTTTTATTATATATTTTTTGAGACAGGGTCTGGCTCTGTCACCCAGACTGGAATGCAGTGGCACAATCTTGGGTTACTGCAACATCTGCCTCCCAGGTTCAAGGGATTCTCGTGGCCCAGCCACCCAGGTGTGAGATTACAGGTGTGCACGACACCCAGCTAATTTTTTAAATTTTTAGTAGAGATGGGGCTTCACCATGTTAGCCAGGCTGGTCTCGAACTCCTGGCCTCAAGTGATCCTCCCACCTCGGCCTCCCAAAGTGCTGGGATTACAGGTGTGAGCGACCACGCCCAGCCTGATACAGCTTTTTTCAAACTGTTGTACAGTTTTTGGATACTATGTTCCTCCTCTTCTTCATTCTTACTTTAATTTGCATTCCAGTTTTGGAAGTTTCTGTTGACATCTTCAAACTTGCTAATTATTTTCTTGGTAATGTCTAGCCTCTTGATCAATGGCATTTTTATTGCTGTGGGTGTTTTTGATCTTTAGTTTTTCCTTTTGATTCTTTCTTAGAGTTTCTCTTTGATGATATTACACATCTGTTCTTGCATGTTCATGTTCACTTTTTTCATGAGCCCTTAGTGTGTGTGTGCGTGTGTGTGCGTGTGTGCGTCACCATGCCCAGTTAATTAATTTTTGTATTTTTTTTTTCCTGAGACCGGGTTTTGCCCTTAGTGCCCAGTCTGGAGTGCAATGGCAGGATCTTGGTTCACTGCAACCTCTGCCTCCCAGGTTCAAGCGATTCTCCAGCTTCAGCCTCCTGAGTAGCTGGGATTCTAGGCGCATACCACCAGCCTGGCTAATTTTTGTGATTTTAGTAGAGATGGGGTTTCGCCATGTTGGCCAGGCTGATCTCAAACTCCTGACCTTGAATGAGCCACCCACCTCGACCTCCCAAAGTGCTTGGATTACAGGTGTGGGCCAGTGCACCCAGCCAGAGCCCTTAGTATATTAATGGTAGTTATTTGAAATTCCCGACCTGGTGATTCCCATTCTCTTGCTTGCTTTATGTCTTCACACTGCTCTTTCTTGCCTTTTGGCATACCTTGTCATTATTTTGTTGAAAGCCAGACATGATGCATTGCATAGGAAGACCCAAGGTAAACAGGCCTTTAGTGTGACGGGTTATGTTTACCTGGCCAGGGGTTACACTGTTTGCTGTAGGTGTGGGTGTTTCAGGCTTCACTTCCCTCCAGCATCTTTCTCTCTTTCTCTCTCTCTTTGGGTTCTCTAGGAAATTCTTAAATAGTCTAAGCCCTGCAGTTTTTCAGCAGTAATCCTCTGGAATTATATAGAAGTCTTTGGCGATGGTGGTAAGGAGTGGAGGTAAGGAAACACTTTTTAAAAATTATTTATTTATTTATTATTTATTTTCAGACAGAGTTTTGCTCTTGTTGCCCAGGCTGGAGTGCAGTGGCATGATCTCGGCTCACTGTAGCCTCTGCCTCACAGGTTCAAACAATTCTCCTACCTCAGCCTCCCAAGTAGCCAGGATTACAGGCACTTGCCACCACGCCCTGCTAATTTTTGTATTTTTAGTAGAGGGGGTTTCTGCCATGTTAGCCAGGCTGGTCTCCAACTCCTGGCCTCAGGTGATTCATCTGCCTCAGCCTCCTAAATTGTTAGGATTACAGATGTGAGCCACCACACCGTCAGGGAAGCCCTTTAGAATGCTATAATTAGACCACACTCTGTGCTCCTGGGCTGTGTCTTCCACAAGTGCTTCACCTTTTCCCCCACTTAATGTGAGACAGGAAGGCTAGAGAGGGCTGGAGTTTGTTATTTTTCCTCCCTCACATTGGTTAGGCTCCGCTATGGTTTCAATGTTTGTGTACCCCGCCAAATTACTGAAATGCAACCCCAAGTGTGATGGTATTAAGAGCTGGGATTAGATCAAGAGATGGAGTCATCAGGGATGAGATTGCTGCCCTCATAAAAGAGGCCCCAGAGAGCTATCTCGCTCCTTCTGCCGTGTGAACGGACAGCTAGAAGGTGCGTCTGTGAAGACACAAGCCCTTGCCAGGCCCCAGACCCGCCTGCTCTTTGATTTTTGGACTTCCCAGCCTCCAGAACTGTGAGAAATAAATGTTTGTTGTTTATAAGCCAGGCAGCTATGCTATTTTTGTTTTAGCATCCTGAATGGACAAAGACAGGCTTTGATAATGTAGTTTCCCTTGATGGCAGGCAGAAGAGAGAGTGCTCTGGGTGTGTCTCAACATGGTTACTTTTCTCCTCCTGCTGGCAACAGGTGGGAAGTTTTCTGTGATCTTCACTGTGAGAATCTGGTGGAGTGCTTGGAGATAAAACTCACAAAAATGTGAGGGATATCCTAAGACCGGGCCTCTCTGCAACCTTTAACATCTGAGCTAGTCCACAGCCAGAAATTCATCAATCACAGCTTCAATTTCCTACCTATTTCTGGCCCTAGCATCTTCTGCAATTCTAGAAGCTATAATTCTCTGTATTTCCCTGTCTCTTCATTTTTCAGAGTGTCAGTTTGCCCCTGTAACCTCAATTCTCTGATCAATCTAAACAGCTTTTTTTATATTATGAGAATGAAAGTGATGGTTTTTTATACCTCCAAGCAGGAATCAGAAGTCTTTGTCATGTATTTAATTCCAGATATGTTTTAAATCCTGCAAGGTATTATTGCTGTTATGCTATGCAATTGATATCCATTTAGATATAGGCACATATTTACTATTTTCATTGTTCTTTATTCCTTTGTGTTCCATGCCTTTATCTGTGATATTTTTACTTCTGTCTGAAGAAAGCTCTTTGTAAGTCTGTTATGAATTAACTCGCTGTTAGTTTGTCTAAAAATGTCTCCATTTTTTTTTGTTGTGGAAGAATATCTTTTTCTGGACACAAAATTCTAGGTTGGCAATTACTTCCTTTTAGCACTCTGAATGTATCATTTTGTTACCTTCTGACTTTCATTGCTTCTGTTGAGAAGTCAGCTGCCTTTTTAGTAGCTGTCTGCTCTATAGAAGATAATCTTTTCCCTTTGCCACATTTAAAAATTTTATCTTTGTCTTTGGTTTTCAGCAATTTCACTATTGTTTGACTAGATGTATATTTCTTTGTGTTTATTATGCTTGGAGTTCATTGAGATTCCTAAATTGTGGATTAACATCTTTCATCAAGATATGGAATCAACCTAAATGCCCCTCAATGATAGACTGGATAAAAAGATGTGGTACCTATACACCATGGAATACTATGCAGCCATAAAAAAGAACAAGATCATGTACTTTACAGGGACATGGTTGAAGCTGGAGGGCATTATCCTTAGCAAACTAACAGGAACAGAAAACCAAATACCACATGTTCTAACTTATAAGTGGGAGCTAAATGATGAGAACACAAGGACACATAGAGGGGAACAACACACAGTGGGGCCTTTTGGAGGATGGTCAGTGGGAGGAGGGAAAAGGTAAGAAAAAATAGGGATACTAGGCTTAAAACCTGAGCAATGGAAAAAAAGCCTGGGTGATGAAATAATCTGTACAGCAGAGCACTGTGACACAAGTTTACCTATGTAACAAACCTGCACTTGTACCCCTGAACTTAAAATCAAAGTTTTAAAAACTGAAAACAATTTTAAAGTATGAAGAAAAATATTTTTCATCAGTTTGGAAATTTTTCATTCATTATTGTTTCAGATACTGTTTCTGACCCATTTTATCTCTATTCCCTTGGGATTTCAAATACACTGTCAGACCTTGTCATTGAATTCTGTATGTCTTTTTTAAAAATGTGCTCTTCTGCGTTTTTCTTACTTTTTGCTCTTCTGCTCCCTTCTGGATAATTTCTTCTTACTTTGCTTTCATTTCAGTGATTCCACAACTGGTCTGTTGTTCATCTAATCCATTGGGTTCTTAACGTTAGTTATTAGATTTTTCAGCTCTGCGATTTACAGTTGGCTACTTCTCAAAGCCGTTAAGATACTTACAGATTTCAACTTCCTGCAAAAATTTCAGCTTTGTCTTCCATAACCTTGAGAACATAAGTATCATTGCATTAACATTTGCGTCTGATAATTTCAATATATGGAACCCCTGGAGGTCTTTTCCCCTTTTTCACTGTTCCTGCTGCTTCCTTTTCATGCTGTTCTGTGCCCCAAAGTATCTGGTTGTCATTAATTATGTCCCATATATTGTATTTGAAAAACTATTTATAGAAATAACTTGAGGCTTAGGATGATGTTATTTTCTTCCAGAGTAGATTTTTATCCGTTTTCTCCTCGAGGCGTTAGCAATCTGGGATCAACTTATTTCAATGATAAAAATTGAAATTATCTAGGTCACCCAGATCACCCTAATCTGAGCTGCAGTTCCTGCACAAGCTGGTTTACCCATCCATATTCCCAGAGAATAGCTCTTCAAGGTCCTAACACAGTGGGTTTACCACAGTTCCCTACCACGGCTAGAGACCTTAAACGAGTTGCTTAGTCCCACAACGTCTTATTGTGTCTTATGTGTAAAATAGAGATAACTATAGTACTTCCCTTTTAACATTGTGAGAATTAAGAGTTAATTTCCATTTCACATCCATTAGGATATCTGTTACTTAAAAACAAAAACAAAACAACAAACCTCAATATAGATATGGAGAAACTGGAATATTTCTGCAAAACTGGGGGGATGTAAAAAGGTGCAGCCACTGTGGAAAACAGGGCTATGGTTTGAATGTGCCCCCCAAGGCTCATGTGTTGGCAGCTTAATCTTCAATGCAACAGTGGGGAGAGGTGAGACCTTTAAGAGGTGATTAAGTCATGAGAACCTTTCCCTCATGAAAAGATGAATGCTATTACCAGGGCATTAGTTTCATTATCTCAAGAGTAAGTTTGTGATAAAAGCCAGTTCAGCCATCTATTTCTCTCCTCATGCATTCTCTTGTTATGCAACGGCTTCTTCCATGTGATGATGAGGCAAGAAGACCCTCACCAGACATAGTCCCTCAGTCTTGGACTTCCCAGCTTCCAGAACCATGAGCCAATACAGTTTCTGTTCTTTACAGATTACCCAGTCTCAGGTATTCTGTTAGAGCAGCACGAAACAGACTAAGACAAATAGTACGTCAATTTATCAAAAAAATTAAACAGAATTACATGATTACTACATGATTTAGCAATTCTCCTCTTGCATATATACAAAAAAGAACTGAAAGCAGAAACTTAAACAGGTGTTTGGACACCAATGTTCATGGCATTATTATTATTTTTATTTTTAGACGGAGTCTTACTCTGTCGCCCAGGCTGGAATGCAGTAGCGCGATCTCAGCTCACTGCAACCTCCGCCTCCTGGGTTTAAGCGATTCTCCTGCCTCAGCCTCCTGAGTAGCTGGGATTACAGGCATGCACCACCATGCCAGGCTAATTTCTGTATTTTTAGTAGAGAGGGGGTTTCACCATATTGGCCAGGCTAGTCTGGAGCTCCTGACTTCATGATCCACCTGCCCTGGCCTCCCAAAGTGTTGGGATTACAAGCATGAGCCACCGTGCCTGGCCGTTCATGGCGTTATTATTCACAACAGTCAAAAGGGGGAGACAACTAAAATGTTCCTTAAAACATGAATGGATAAACAAAATGTGGTGTATATCCATGATGGAACATTATTCACCATTGTCTTAATCCATTTTATGCTGCAATATCTGAGACTGGTTAGTTTACAAAGAATAGAAAATTATTGGCTCATGGTTTCAAAGGCTGTGAAATCTAATATCAAGGTGCTGGTAGATTTTGTGTCTGGTAAGAGGTGAGTCTTGAATGGCGCCTTGAATGCTGCATCTTCTGGAAGGGAGGGATGCTGTTATTCACATGGCAGAAGAGTGGAAGAGAGTGAACCCACCCCACAAGCCCTTTTTGTGGGGGTATTAACCCAATCAGAGAGAAGCCCTCATGACTTAATACCTCCCATTAGGCCTCACCTCCCAACATTGCTGTATTGGGAATTATATCTCAACAGGAGATTCAGAGAGGACAAGAACGTTCAAACCATAGGAAGCCTTTAAAAAGGAAGGAGCTGCTGTATACTGGATATGTAGTTTCAGTTTTCTAAAATGAAAGATGTCCTGGAAAGGGATGGTGGTGATGGTTGCACAGTGCTGTGTAATGCACTCAGTGCCCTGGACTGTGCACTTAATCATGGTTAAAATGGTAACTCTTGTGTATATTTTAGTACATTTTTAAAAATAAGAGTTAAAGTGTTTATAAAAGTATAAAAAGGTCAGGTGCGGTGGCTCATGCCTGTAATCCCAGCACTTTGGAAGGCTGAGGCAGGCAGATCACCTGCGATCAGGAGTTAGAGACCAAGCTGACCAACATAGTGAAACCCCGTCTCTATTAAAAGTACAAAATTACCTGGGCATGGTGGCACATGCCTGTAATCCCAGCTACTCTCGACGCTGAGGCAGGAGGATCACTGGATCCCAGGAGGCGGAGGTTGCAGTGAGCCGAGATTACGCCACTTCCCCCATGAAGTGGCTGCACTCCAGCCTGGGAAACAAAAGCAAGACTCCATCTCAAAAAAAAAAAAAAAAAAAAAAAAGTATAAAAAATATTGGCTACTATGAGATGGGGACAAAGAGAAGGAGGCGATCACAATTCATTGTAAAAGAATCTCAGGGTGTCTGAACATGTCACAGAGAAGCCACCTGCTTCTCCCCATCCTGCCTCTCATCTCCTCCCAGGCTAGAGTCCATTCCAGCCCCCAGAGTTTTTCAAATCCTTGCCATCAGGCAACTCCGCACTTCCCCACCACGCCCAAGGATGACCTGGCACCCAGGAAGTGGTTTCCAGAGTGACAGAGCAGACCCCTCGGAAGCATTGCCATGGCTGAACCTGTAGTCGTATTTTCTGAACAAACAGAAACATCTTTAGGTGGTAATAAAATAAACCAATCCCTGTATTACCAATTTTAGAGATGTAGAAACCTCACAGTTACCAGCTATGAGAGGGAGACTTCACTATAAACCTGTTCACGCTTTTTAAGTGTCTGAGCCATGTGAATACATAAATCGTTCAAACATTAAGTTAATTACAAATAAAAATAATTTTTAGGCTGGGCACAGTGGCTCATGCTTATAACCCCAGTACTTTGGGAGGTCGAGATGGGAGAATCACTTGAGGCCAGGAGTTCAAGACCAGTGTGGGCAATGTAGTGAGACCCTGGACTCTACTAAAAAAATTACAAATTAGCCAGACATGGTGACACACACATGTAGTCCTGGCTACTTAGGAAGCTGAGGTGGGAAGATCCCTTGAGCCCAGAAATTCAAGGTTACAGTGAGCTATGATGGTTCCACTGCACTCCAGCCTGGTCAACAGGGTAAAATCCTGTCTCAATGACAATAATTTTCATTTGCATTCTTTAAAACCAGAGCAAGACATTTAGTTTGATGACATTATTCTGCAGATTGGGACTGGTGTCCTCACTTGGTCTGTGTGTTGTAGATTGCCCTGCAGGATAAGCGAAGCCCAGGTGGGGGAAGGTGTTGACCTTCTAGAGTGGAGACCCAGGCCTGTGCCAGCAGCTCCCAGGAGGGGCAGAGATGGGGGCCCGAGGCAGGAGAGGGTGAGCTGAGAAAGCCAGGTGGCCCACAGCGGAGGAGAGGCAGTGGCAGGGGGCAGGGACCTTGGAAGAGCTTTGGCAGCCAGATACGGTACGTGGAAAAGCCAAGGGCACAATCAGAGCTGAGAGTAACAGGCAGGTCACCCAAAGGGGCTGCACAAACACAGAGGCTTCGGGGCATAGATGTAGTACAGGGTGGTCATCCACAGTCATGGGGCAGATGAGGCGCAATTGAACTAATACTTCCAGAGAGCCCAGCAGTCTCAGGCCTGGAACTCCAGCACCATGATGATGCCCCCAGGGAAGTCACAGCCTGGCAGAGAGCCACCTACAGCAGCAGGTGCAAGAACAGAAGGTGCTGAGGGTGCCCAGGGAACACACACGGCCCCCACCCTGGGTGCATTAGGGAAGGCCTCCTGGTGGAGATGCTGCCCCCATGTCGGGGCACAGAAAGGCAGGCTCCAGCTTAACAAATATCAAAGGCGAGGAGAAGGAAGGAGGGTAGATTCCTAGGGCATATAGAAGACCTCTGCGTGGGAAAGGGCAGAGGCAGCTGCTTTGATAGGGGAGGGCATAGAACCACTGAGGGTGAGTTTGCACAGAAGAGTGAGCACAGGTGACCTTTCAAAGAACCCTGTGGCCATGGGAGTGTCCTCTGCGGCCCTGGCTTTTTCCAAGTCTTGCCCAGTGCGGGGCTCAGGAGGCAGCAGTCTTCCTGGAGAATCAGGGAAGAGCAGGCAGAATCAGGGTTCCCTCCCATTCCTGCTGATTCAGCTGGGAGACTTGCTCCTGTGAGATACCATGCCCCAACTGGAGCAGATGGGCCATGGTGAGTTTCAATGGGGATGATTCAGATAGAAGACACACTGGAAGATGACCCTATCTCACCAAAGCCAAGACAGCAGCCCTCAACACGGGTCCTACTGTCAGGAACCTGCTCCAGCCACTGAATGGGACTTCAGGAAGCAGCGTGCTCCAACACAGAACAGTCAACACCAGCACCTCAGGTGGGGAAGCTCGTGTTAACCAGATTCTTCCCAAGTCCTCCACTGTGATCCTTTGGTTATGCAGAATATTAAGAGGTATTTCAGAAGAAGAAAAAATCTTATGGGCAAACGAGTTTGGGAAATGTTGGTTTACATAAAAGGAAAGGGTTTTCTTTGTTGCAGGACTTCTCAGAGCTTTAATATCCTAATATACATTGTGAATCTCCAAGAGGAAAATAGAGGAAGCAGAGTTGCCCAAATTTAGTTCATATGGAATCTTTTTGTTGAGAATACCTGAGCTCTGAGGAGTCCAGTTAAGAGAATATGGCCCCTGGGTAGACGCAATACTATAAGAAGAACCATCTCCGAGCCAGGAACCCCTCAAAGTGGACACCACTCCTTTTCATTTCAGCCACTTAAAAAAAAAACTGTCCAGGCCCGGTAGCTCACGCCTGTAACCCCAGCACTTTGGGAGGCTGAGGTGGGCAGATCACAAGGTCAAGAGATCAAACTCATTCTGGCCAACATGGTGAAACCCCATCTCTACTAAAAATACAAAAATTAGCTGGGGGTGGTGGCACATGCCTGTAGTCCTAGCTACTTGGGAGACTGAGGCAGGAGAATCGCTTGAACCCGGGAGGCGGAGATTGCAGTGAACCGAGATCTTGCCACTGCACTACAGCCTGGTGACAGAGCAAGACTGTCTTAAAAAAAAGAAAAAAAGTTTAATTGTCCCCTTGGGAGGAAGGAGCTGGGAACGGTGGGAAGGATAAACCTCTGCTAAGCAAAGTTTCCCAGGACTGGGGAGGATTTGGGACTAATTGTTAGCAATCTTTAACCAGCGTGTTTGCTGTTTGCTCAATTTCTGAATCAACTCAGGAAGAAGAAATGAGCTTTTAAAAGTAGAATTCCACAATTCCTTTTTCTGTTGTCACACTTTCCAGCACTGGTCTTTGCCCTGTAAGCTCTGTGTGCCCACACTTGCTGCCTTTCTCTTAATGGCCTTGCCTTGGCCTGTGTTTCCGACTTTTCCAAAGATATTTTTCAAAAGATTAAAATGCAAAGTCTTTCTGCTTATTTAAATGAAAGATTCAAGTAACAACGTTCCCAGAACAAAAGTTTCACTGCAATTTACTAGGTACACCCAAAATTTTTGGGGGGTGTGCTTTTTTTTTTTTTCTTCATGAGTTATTGTAACCAAATGGGGTAAAATTCAGATTTTAGGAGGTATAAAGCATTAAAGGAGATGAGACTAGGCCAGGTGCGGTGGCTCACACCTGTAATCCCAGCACTTTGGGAGGGTGAGGTGGGTAGATCACCAGGTCAGGAGATCAAGACCATCCTGGCTAACATGGTGAAACCTTGTTGCTACTAAAAATACTTGGGAGGCCGGAGTCAGGAGAGTCACTTGAACCTAGGAGGCAGAGGTTGCAGTGAGCCAAGATTGTGCCACTGCACTCCAGCCTGGGTTACAGAGCTAGAGAGTGAGTCTCTGTCTCCAAAACAAAAAAGAGAGAGAGAGAGAGAGAGAGAGATGAGACTAACAGGAGGTCAACTTGAAGACTGTTATGAGCTCCCCGATTCCATCAGGAGGCAGAAACCATGCCCTGTGCGCCAGGTGACAAAGAGGAGTGCCATGTGTTGAACTCCTGCAAACACCAAGACATCTTCCTGTGTGGACTGCGGGGAGGCACAGCTGGCTACATGGGGCTCTGGTGCATCATTTTGTCCCCCAAAGATCCCGTTCTTGTGCAGTCTGCTGCTATCAACAAAAGAAGCTTAAAGTTACGCTGAGGCAAAATCATCTTTCGCCACTACTCCTGCCCAGATTTCTTCTCAGGAACACGGACATTTTGAAGGAAGAAAAGGTCAAATCAACTTCTATGTAATTGGACCCACATTTTGGGAGTTTTGCTGTCACTCCAGAGTAAAGACTTGAGAAGCATTAGCCATGGTGCTTGGGATTTGCAAGTCCTCCATTAGGTCCCAGCAGAGGGCAGAACGTTGCACTCAGACTCGCAGGGATGCCAGCACGGTGACGCACTGGGGCGTCTTACATGCAGTTGGTGGAGTTGCGGATTAGATGTCAGGAGTTTGGTGAGAAGGAAAACCAGCTCCAATAATGCTCTCTCCTTGGAACTTCCGGAAGCCCCAGCTGCAACATCTCATGGCGGGATCCAGGACCAATCTCCACAGCCACACCCGGTTTACAGCTAAGAGGCTGTAACACAATGGATCATCTTCACCTCAAAGTCACTGGTTTTATTTTCATTGCAGAGGGTATTCTGAAGATTCAAAAAAAACATTGAATGCTTGGCAGTTTTTTTTAACCCATGTGTTTGTTATTCTAGCACACATCATCTGCCAGCATTGCAACACAACCCACTGAGGAGCAGGAAAAAAAGAGACAGAACAGGAAGGAAGGAAGGAAGGAAGGGAGAGAGGGAGGGAGGGAGGGAGCGAGGGAAGGAGGGAAGGAAGGAAGGAGAGAAGTGAGGAGAAAACGGAGGGAGGAAGGAAGAGAAGTGAGGAGAGAAGGGAGGGAGGAAGGAAGGAAGGAGAGAAGGGAGGAAGGAAGGAAGGAGAAGGGAGGAGAGAAGGGAGGAAGGAAGGAAGGCGAGAAGGGAGGACAGAAGGGAGGGAGGGAGCGAGGAAGGAAGGAAGGAGAGAAGGGAGGAGAGAAGGGAGGGAGGAAAGAAGGAAGGAAGGACAGAAGGGAGGGAGGAACAAAGGAAGGAAGGAAAGGAGGGAGGGAGGGACAGAGGAGAGGGAGGGAGGAAGGAAGGAGGAAGGGAGGGAAGAAGGAGGGAGGAAGGGAGGGAAGAAGGAAGGGAGGGAGAGAGGAAGGAGGGAGGGAGAGAGGAAGGAAGAAAGGAGGGAGGGAGGGAAGGAAGGAAGGAAAAGGAAGGACAGGAAGGAGGGAAGGAGAATGGAAAAGAGGAAAGAAAGAAGGAAAGAAGAAAAAGAAAAAAAGAAAAGAACATTCTTACAATCAGGGAGTCATTGTCCAATTTTGGTCTTCCCACCGATACCTCCATGGCCGGTCCTCACGGGCCTGTGTCCTCCAATGGATGACGAGGAGCAACAGAGGGGCCTCAGGAGCTCTCACGCCCTGAACCCTGAGCCGTGGGGTGAAGAGTGGTGTGAAAAGGCCGCTGCCAACGTTCACCTGTTGACAAGGCTGGGCAGCCTACGGAGAATGGCCAGCATATTTTGGCCAACTTGGATCTTAAGGCTCACCAGGAAGACCCTCTGCCTTCCAGAAAAAGAGAGGACCTTCCAAGACCCATGTTCCACATGTTTGAGGATCTTATTTTCCTCCAAGTGGGGAACCTACTTTATTTTTTTGTCAGTGAGTGGAGAAATAGAAGCAGAGTTGATGGTAATCGAAAGCACTGATAGACCTCCATGTCTTTGCCTAATCTAGTTATCCATTTGTTTATTTTTGTAATTATCTTTTACAACAACACCAAAGATTTTAAATATGTTCAAATCCATGAATTCATACTGACACTCTGAAGAAAAGGAATGCATTAGTCACATTGGAATGAGGCCAGGGAAGTAACTGATTCCTCTGGAGACAGAAACCTTTTTCCTGCCTTTCCTCTGCAAACTGTGCCTCAGGGTGACCCAATCTGCCCAGGGAAGTTTCTCTTTATAGATGAATCTAGCTAACAAATAGAGTCGACCTTATGAGAAGATCACCATTTTGCAAGTCCTAGGGATATCATGGTCCTAGACGGTCATCATCGAAGTCCAATGACATGGCAAAAGAGATGTCTCCAGACAGGAAGATATACCATCAGCAAAGAGTTTTGTCGCAAAAGTCCACTTTGAATCGGAACAGGTTTTGAGACATAACTATGGGTCAGGAAATGCAGGGAACAAAGAAGCATGAGAAATAACATCGCCGTCGTGTCTCAGAGTCCAACCAGGACCCTCAGGCTTCTACCTGGGGGTCCCCTGCCAGCCTGGGGACCTCCCACGACCTCCTCAGGGCCCCGCACAGGTGAGCACACAGGTCACTGTCCCCACACTCTCACCAACTGTGACTGCCAGCCGGCCTCTTATTCCCTCTGAGGAATGTGTCCTCATTCCTCACCCATGACAAGAAGGACCCCGCCCCCGCAGCTGGGCAAGGAGTCGGTGGTCAGTATTCACCCTTCATGGTGGGGTTCTTGTTTCCTCAGAATAAGTCTCAGCCCTTACAGCGTCTCTCCACAGTCCTGACACATGGTGTCCATGCACCAGGTCATCCAGGTCACTTCATGGGAGAGGATGCTTCTGGAGGGTGGGCCCCCTCCCCCACACCTGCAACTCAATGCCGCCCAGCAGAATACGAGGTGAGCCACAGCTGTGAGCCACAGAGCAGAGGCAACTTCAAATTTTCTTTTTTCTTTTTCTTTTTTTTTGGAGATAGAGTCTCACTCTGTTGCCCAGGCTGCAGTGCAGTGCCATGATCTCAGCTCACTGCAACCTCGGCCCCCTAGATTCAAGGATTCTCCTGCCTCAGCCTCCCAAGTAGCTGGGATTACAGGTGTGCACCACCACACCTGGTTAATTTTTGTATTTTTAGTAGAGATGGGGGTTTCACCATGTTAACCAGGATGGTCTTGAACTCCTGACCTCAGGTGATCTGCCCGCCTCAGCCTCCCAAAGCGCTGGGATTACAGGTGTGAGCCACTGTGCCCAGCCGTTGTGCATATTGCAATGTGCAATCAATTATTATCACAAGTCTTGGCAATCCTGTGTATATTTTATTTCAGAGCACATCTCAGTTCCGACTGGCTCTGTTTCCAGTGCTCCGTAGCCATGTGTGGCTTGTGGCCATTATGTGGGACATCTCAGCTCCCAGTTGCAGGCCCCACTGCATGGACCCTGGGGAGGAGGGGTGTTCTCTTGGGGAAGATTGGGGCTCATTGTTTCCACCTTATCTGAACCTGAAAACGAGCCTATTTGTCTAGTGAAGGGCCCACTGCCTGGAGAGCCACTGATGGGCAGCTGGCTGGGCTGGGGCTGGTCATTGGTGCTAACCACAGAGCCTCCACACCTCCCAGCCGTGGCAGTGCTGGCCATCGGCTCACTTCCTCATGTGGTCTTTCCCCACTGCTCCAAGATGGATTTCAGACGTCCTGGATTGCTGTGACTGTGCCATCAGAATTCTGGCCACTTTGCACCCTCCCTCAGCCCCTGGAAGGGCTCCCACTGAAGCTGAGACTCTCTCCGGTCTCAAGAGCCAACACCAGTTCAAGAAAGAAGACCCAGGAGCAAGGCCAGGGCTGCCGCTGTGGACCCTGTGCGCCCCAGGGCTGTGCGCACTCCAGCAAAGCCCGTGGGATCTGCTCATCCGACTCTGCACGCCCACTCTGTGGGGACAGATCCCGAGAGAAGCTAATGAAAGCCAAGACAGACCCCGAAGATGGCCTGGCACATGTGCTTTCATCAGAAGTTCACAGACTCCCTGAGCCCCAGGTGTCTGCCAGGCATGGGATGGGGGAGTAAGACCAGCCTCTGGCGTCTGGACTCTACATATGGGCCGAACATGACAACCTGGGCACTCCTGCTCCACCCCAGTTGCTCTCTGGGCGAGCTACCCTCTCGCATGGCTCAGAGTCCTCATCTGTAAGATGGGGACACCCCTTATTGCCCTTGGGTCCAGCCTATCTGCTCCTGTGAGAAGGGGGAAGTGGCGGATGTCCAAGAGCCTCACAGATGCTGGGGAAGACCCAGCCCCTGTGCAGAGAGGGATAGTTCAGGGTTTGGGTTTTTTCTTTCCTACTGGGCTGAGAATGCTCATGGGAAGCTGGAATAGCCATGCATACTATTTCAACAAATCCAACAAAGCTCCCACCACTGAGGTTTTCAGGTGACTGTGGATGCCAGGCAGGCACGCTGCTGGTGAAGTGGGGAGAGCGGGGATTAGAAGCACCCAGAAGGGGCTGAGAGTCATGTGGGGCTCACACTGCATTTGCAGCTGGGTTCATCCTGACCTCAGGCCCAACCTCAGATGAATTGAAGAAGGATTAGCAGTAATTAATGCCATGTGCCCCCTTCTCTCGGCTCCCCGGGGCGGGATCACTGCCGGGTTGATGAGGGGCTTCTGAAAGAACGATTATATCCAATTGTCTCGATTATGCAAACCCTGCTGACATTTCCAGCTGGGGAAGGGCTGGCTGGGTGGGAGGGGGACATGGCCGGGCCACTTCAAAGGAAGAGCTCTAGCTCCCCCACCTCTCTCAGATCCCAAGGCTGCCTTTGTGGGATTCCACACGGCACAGCCTGGAAGCCTGGGCCCTGGCTTCCTTTTCTGGCCTGGGAGCCAGGTCACGGGGCCATCACCTCACAAGGATCATGAGGGCCCAGGCCCAAGTGCTCACATGCTCCTCATGGGGACTGCTGCTCTTAAAGGGTGGGCCCTCGTCTCCCGGCTCCCTGCCCTGGCCAACGAGGAGGCTGGAGGTGCCTGGGTCGGGCCCTCTCCGTTCCACTGCTGCGGCAGGTAAGCTCAGATGCGGGTAAGCACAGGTGCAAGTGAGCTCAGGTGCAGGTATCCTCAGGTGCGGGTAAGCTCAGGTGTGGGTAACTCAAGCATGGGCAAACACAGGCGCAGGTAACCGCAGACGCAGGTACGCTCAGGTGCAGGTAGGCTCTGGTTCAAGTAAGGTCAGATGCAGGCAAGCTCGGCTGTGCTTTCTGGGGCCTATTGCTCCCCTGCTCCTGAGGTTGCTGGACAGGACCGTATGTGAGCAGCTGGTGAACCCATGCTCAGCCTCGGTTCCAAGAGGCTCTCTCAGCAGAAGGGACCCACCAGGTTGATTCACAGAGGGGACAAGCACTCTGTCAGCTGGTCACAGAGAGGCTGAAACCCTCTGAGCCTCCCTGAGGGCCAGCTTCTAAATACAGGTGCCAGGGATCTGCTCAGGAGCCCCAGCTCCAGGGCTCCACCTCTTGCCTGTCACTCCTTACCATCTCACTTTGCTTCGGGAAAAAGGTGCACCTTCCTTAGAACCCCAGAAAATGCTGAAGTTCTAGGAGAGACATGGCTTATACTCATAAGCCTTTATCAGCTGATATCTTACCTGTGAAAGCCTTGGGGAAGAGACGGAACAGCGTCAGGAGGGGAGATGATTATTCCCTCTCATGCTGGGAGGAGTGCCAACTGGTTTCTGGACGGCAGTTCAGCAACATGTGGCAAAGCCCCAAAAGTACACACGTAGGAACCCCTCTTCAGGAGAGAATCCTGAAGGGATGCCAACAGTTACATACCATCGCCTGCTACTGGGAAGCATAGTGAATGATCCAAATGCCCAGAAGCAGAGGGCTGGACACATAAATCATGATCTGTCCATGGGATGAAACATCATGCAGGCACTTTTAAAAAGACAGAGAAAAAGGCATAATAACCATACAGAATTACTGTGTTTTTCATTACACACACGTGTCTATTCATAGAAAAAGCCTAGAAATACACTGAAATGTCAGTCGTTTTAGGATGGAGGCCTTATGGGTGGTGGTTATTTATTCCTTTGTACCTTTCTACATTTTTCTGCTTCTTTAATCATTTTCTATCAGAAATTCATTTTCCTTTTATCCCAGAAAATATATCTTTTGCACTTTTTATTGTTACATCATAGTTGTACATATTTTGGGGGTACATGTGATTATTTTGGTGCATGTGTACAATGTGTATGTTTTTTAAAACCATAGCAAAAGTTAGCAAGAGTAATAGAGGAGGAAGGGGGCAATGCAAATATTTGCAGGGCCAGGAGTAGTGGCTCACACCTGTAATCCCAGCACTTTTGGAGGCTGAGGCAGGCAGATCATGAGGTCAAGAGATAGAGACCATCCTGGCCAACAGGGTGAAACTGTCGCTACTAAAAATACAAAAATTACCTGGGCGTGGTAGCACACGCATGTAGTTACAGCTACTCAGGAGGCTGAGGCAGGAGAATCGTGTGAACCTGGAGGCAGAGGTTGCAGTGAGCCAAGACTGCGCCACTGTACTCCAGGCTGGCAACAGAGCAAGACTCCGTCTCAAAAAAAAACAAAAGAAAAAAAAATATTTGCAGGAATTGTGTTTGGGTTGACAAGGGATAGGAACCGAGAATGGTGAAGGAAGATGAGACACATTTTCTCTGTCAGAATCAGACATTTAGGGAGGAATTAACAACGGAGCCCTGCCTCTCTCTGAGTGTGCATGATGAATACAGGTTTGATTCTGGGAAAGACTGTCTTTGGTAATGTTCTCCAAACACCATTGTTTTGAACCGTCCAGCAGCAGTTTTAATCCACGGCATTTGCAATTATGTTTATAGCATAAGTTGGCTATTCTCTGCAGTGTATTTTTTTAGGCCCCAGAAAATGTAATTGGAAA
The DNA here is from genome assembly GCA_963573385.1 of Cacajao melanocephalus. NCBI lineage: Eukaryota > Metazoa > Chordata > Mammalia > Primates > Pitheciidae > Cacajao > Cacajao melanocephalus. Next base: position 36,109 of record CAUYLG010068026.1, read on the forward strand.
TATCAACTCATGTTGGATGTGTTTGCTGTAACTGTTTCTGCTTTATTGAGTATTTTCTGGGAGAAGTTGGGAGTTGTGTTTGGTCTGGCTCTGTGCAACCTCATTTATTTGCTTTGTAAAGTTGACAGGCACAAGAAGTGAAACGACACTCAGGCATTTTAAGATGTAAGTCATCTTCATTCTGAACTAAGTGAAAATGAAACAGATTTTCTATCAACCTAAAATCCTCTTATTGGGGGCAGTAGATGTTTTTAGAAAATTGGCTTTGGCTTTGGTTGAAAATATTTGGAAGATGTCCTATAATTTGTGTGTGTGGTATGTGCGTAAAGGCTGGGCCTGGGAAAATGGAAGCCCTCAGCCAGGGGAATAAGAGGACCTAATACCCCCAGGACTTACATGACCTAGAGGTTAAGGGGATTCAACGTCTTAAAACTTCCATTAAACAGACAGTAGCCAGAGACATGTTGCCTTCAGTGATATGCAAAAGCATCCGATGGGTCAGTACCTGCCATTCTCCTCTTTTGCAAGCTCTGAGGTTAGACTTAGCAACGGGTGAAGGAATTACGGCATCCACTGGGAGCAGGCAGGGTCCAGGAAACAGACTGGTCCATTACCGCAGATGTCCATCATGCCAGGAGCAATTTTCCCAGCCTCTTGTAGAAAGCATCTGTTAGTATCTATCTCACTGCTTTTCAGAAACTGTATCTTCAATTGCCAAGTGGGAAAAAATGCATTTACAATGCTAGAGATGACTTTAAGAAAACACGTTAACATTAGGCCACAGCACTTCCCTCCACAGCTGCTGAAGCCTTCCTGTCACTGCGCTGCGCACCTTGCCCTCTCCCTCACTGCTTCCGGCTTCCAGCTTCCGGCTTCCGGCTCCCGGCTTCCGGCTCCCGGCTCCCGGCTTCCTCCCCCCGACCCACTGCAGTCTACCCACGCCATGAAAGTGGCAAGCGCAGGTATCCTCCTCCTTCAGCACAACTTATCCATCCTGTGTCCGCTCTCCCAGGGTGAGTAATGCCTGAAATGCCTTAAGGTAGGGGTACTGCTCATGGCAGGTGACCCTGAATCTCCTGGAGACAGGGCACAAGAGCAGGCAAATTCTACAGACAAGCTGAGGTGGAAAGTTTGCTGCTCAGGAATCACGGCCACAGTGCCCTTTTTTGTTTGTTAATCATTAAAAAGCATACTACATGAATATATAAAGTTGTAAAGCCCCACAGAAGAGCCGAGTGAAGTCCTGCTTACAGGCTCCTCTTGATTCCCACTCTCCTGTGCTGTGGACCGTGCTTAGTGTTTGATGTGTCTTCTTCTTTATTCCTCTTTTTTTTTTTGGCAGAGTCTCACTCCGTTGCCCAGGCTGGAGTGCAGTGGTGTGATCTCAGCTCACTGCAACTTTCATCTCCCAGGTTCAGGCGATTTTGCTGCGGAGTAGCAAGGATTACAGGCGCCCACCACTGCACCCAGCTTGTTTTTTGTGTTTTTAGTAGAGACAAGGCTCCACCATGTTGACCAGGCTGGTCTCAAACTCCTGATCTCAGGTTATCCATCTGCCTCAGCCTCCCAAAATGCTAGGATTACAGGCATGAGCCACCACACCTGGCCTGGTATGTATTATTTGAGACCTCTGCTGCCTAATAGAAATAGCACATGCACCATAGAAATAATTTCAAACTGTGTAGTAGCCATTTAAAAAAAAGTAAAAACAAATAAGTGAAATTAACTTTAATTCTATAATCCAGTTAATTCAATATATCTAAAATATTATTGTTTCAACATGTAGTCAATACCAAAAACGTACTGATGAGGTTTTTCTGTTTGTTTTTTTTGTTTGTTTGTTTTTTGGGTTTTTTTTTTTTTTTTGACACAGAGTCTCACTCTATTGCCAGGCTGGAGTGCAGTGGCACAATCTCGGCTCACTTCAACCTCTGCCTTCCAGTTTCAAGCGATTCTCCTGCCTCAGCCTCCCTAGTAGCTGGGATTACAGGTGCCTGCCGTTACCACGCCCGGCTAATTTTTGTATTTTTAGTAGAGACAGGATTTCACTTTGTTGGCCAGGCTGGTTTCAAATTCCTAACCTTGTGATCCTCCTGCCTTGGCCTCCCAAAGTACTAGGATGGCAGGCGTGAGCTACCTCGATATTTTATATCTTTTTTTGTTGTTCTGTCTTTGAAATCCTGCCACACACCTCGTTTTCAGCTCTCATGTCAGAGTGAACACTAGCGTGACATCTCACAGCATGTCTCAATTCACCCTGGCCACATCTCAGGTATGTCGCAACCCCAGGTAGCCGGGGTCTACCACACGGGCAGCTCCGCTCTTGAACATTGGGAAGTTTGTTCTTGTAGAGCTGGATCACACCGGAAAGATTGTTCTACAATTTTTTATTCAATCCGTAGTGGAGATGGTTATACTTTAGAGTTATATGCCCGTCTTCTTCATGGTTGCATAGTCCATGATTTGGTACATCATTAATTGGTTTAATCCAGTCCCCAAGGTAGACTAACAAAAAAGTGGAGGTTTCCAATTTTTCACTTAGTTTAAAATACACTGCAACAAACATCCATACATTGCCTATTTACAGGCAAAATTATTTCCAGGTGATAGGTCTGTAGAAGTGGAAGTGCTGGGTCAAAGACAGGTGCACACACTTTGCTCTCAGAGGCAGGTCAGTTCTCAGCCAAGCTGGCCACCAACTGGCCTTGGGGTTTGGACCTCGTATCCTTAGAGGTAAAAGCAAAGAGTTGGGCTGGATACCCTCCAAAGTTCCTAAATGCTCAGTTCCATGGCCCTAAGGGTGGTGATTCCCACCAGTGCCTTTGGCAAACGTAGTCTTGGCTGGGTGGGTGACAGCTACCTGCTCCCACTGCAGGGCAGGCCTGGATCAGACAGACAAACTGACCACACATGCCTTGTCTAGGTCAGCAGAAAACGCTCAGAAAAGACCCCAACTCTTTTATTTGTAAAATTGCTGTTTGGGTAATTTTCATGAGTATGGATCATTCATTAAATGTCATCATAGAAAAACAACAGAACAGCAAGGGGGCCCGGCAGTCTGACTCCTGTGCTGGCAGCCTCCACCGTCACCCTGAGCTGTGGTGAATGTCTAGGGTTTCACCCGCCCAACCCTCACTCCTGCTGGTGTGCACCCTTTCCCCACCCTGGTGGCCCCAGCACACATCACAGTCCCTGAGGGCCAGGAGGCTTGGGTATGCAGATGCCCACACCTCACAGGCCTAGTGCCTGGGCACTCTGGTGGGGTACTTCCCTGGACTGTGGGAGCCCTAAGAGAGGAAGCTTGAGGGCAGGGACCTGGAGGAGTAGCAAAGGACAGAGAACACCTGGAAAGGAGAGGGTAATACTTGTGGGAGCCAGGCGGGCACAGGAGGCTGGCCCTGAGCCTCTGCGCCTCTCTCCTGTGGGCACCGGCTGCACCCGCTTAGCCCTGGAAAACCAAACCAGGCACTCAGGCAATAAGGGGAGCCCCTCAACACAGCACCTTCCCAAATGCTATGCTCTTCTGAGTGAGCTGGCCAGGTGATGTTGGCCAAAGCAGGAAGGTACCGAGAACCAGCTCGGTTGGGAGACCCCCACCCAGGTGGGCTGAAGGTATTGAGAGGCAGACACCCGGAAAGCCCAACAGAGTGGATCCATCCTGGGGACCAAGAGCCTGAGAGCTTCCGGGGCTGACGGCTCTCCAGACTGAAGGCCCCAAGCAGACTTTCATCCTCGTGTTTGCTCTTAGACAGGTGATTCTCATTGGTACACAGATGTTCTGCATTTACACGTAACTCAAGAATATACCGAGTAGACTGCTGTTACCCACCTACCACTAATTACAAACTACAAGGTACCCTCCACAGAGGAACCATGGGGGCAGGGTGAACTTAATGTTTCTCAACAGGAAGGGGAGCTGTTGAGGGGCCCCAAGATCCTTGCTGGAATCCCCAGGTTCCCAGACAATCAGGGTAGAGCTGGTGACGGGAGAGGAAGATGGGGACACGCATGGATCCCAAGCTACAAGATTCTGCTTCTCTCTCCGCTTTTTGTTTATTTTTTAAAAATGTTTTATTGCTAAAAAAAGCATTTTAAAAAGTGCATAAGATGTCTGCACATAGTTCAGAGAATGATAAAACAGATCCTTGTGTTTTACCACGGGCCCCTTCCCACTGCACTCCTTCCCTCCCAGAGGCAGCACTGCCTGGCTTCTGCAGGGCTTTTCTGGTTTTTTTCTTTTTTTTTTTTTTTTTTTGAGACAGAGTTTTGCTCTTGGCGCCCAACCTGAAGTGCAGTGGAGCAATCTCAGCTCACTGCAACCTCCGCTTCCCGGGTTCAAGTGATTCCCCTGTCTCAACCTCTCAAGTAGCTGGGATTACGGGCACACACCACCATGCCTGGCTAATTTTTTTGTATTTTTAGTAGAGACAGGGTTTCACAATGTTGGCCACGCTGGTCTCAAACTCCTGACCCTGGTGATTACCCGCCTTAGCCTCCCAAAGTGCTGGGATTACAGGCGCGAGCCACTCTGCCCGGCTCCTGGCTTTTCTTTATGTTTCATTTTGGGGTTTACATATTTTTTATTTTTTTATTTTATTTTATTTTTTTGAGACGGAGTTTCGGTCTTGTTACCCAGGCTGGAGTGCAATAGCGCGATCTCCGCTCACCGCAACCTCTGCCTCCTGGGTTCTAGCAATTCTCCTGCCTCAACCTCCCGAGTAGCTGGGACTACAGGCATGCGTCACCATGCCCAGCTAATTTTTGTATTATTAGGAGAGGCGGGGTTTCACCATGTTGACCAGGATGGTCTTGATCTCTTGACCTTGTGATCCACCTGCCTCGGCCTCCCAAAGTGCTGGGATTATAGGCATGAGCCACCGTACCTGGCCCATATTTTTTATTTTTTAATAATTTATTGAGGTGAAATTTGTATCACATAAAATTGACCACTTTCAAGTGACCAATTTAGTGGTATTTAGTACAGTCACAAGGTCGTGTAACCACCTTGTCTATCTGTCCTTACTTCCAACACTACAAAGTAAAACCCCCTACCCATCAAGCAGTTCCTGCCCATTTCCCCTCCCTGTGGCCTTGCTCCTGGAAACCACTAGTTTGTGCGTTGTCTATATGGATTTATCTATTCTGGATGTTTCATCTAAATAGAATCATACATATGTCACCTTTTATGTCTGGCTTCTTTCAATTAGCATCATTTTTCCAAGGTTCACCCATGTTGTGGCATGTTTCCGAACTTCATTCATTTATGTGGCTAAATAATATTCTTTTGTTTATATAACATATACCACATTTTGTTTATCCACCCTCCACTGATGAGCATCTGAGCCATTTCCACCATTTGGCTGTCATGAATAGTGCTGTGATGCTGCATGCTGAGCCTCTGTTTTCATTTCTCTTGCGTATATACCTAGGCGTAGAATTGCTAAGTCATGTGGTAATTCTACATTTAACTTTTTGAGGAACTGCCAAATCATTTTCCAAAGTGACTGTACCATTTTACATTTCTACCAGCAATGTCTGAAGGTTCCAATTTTTCCACATCCTTGCCAACACTGGTTACTATTTTTTATTTTGGGATTTTAAAAATTATAATCATCCTAGTAGGAGTAAAGCGGCACCTCACTGTGGTTTTGATTTGCATTTCCCTAACGCCTAAGGATGCTGAACAATCTTTTCATGTATTTGTTGGCTGTATATCTTCATTGGAGAATCGTCTGTTGAAGTCCTTTGCCAGTTTTGAATCGGGTTCTCTTTTGGTTCTTGAGTTGGAAGCGTTCTTTTGTATATTCTGGATACTAGACCCTTGTCAGATTTTGATTTGCAAATATTGTGTTCCATTCTATAGGTTGTGGGTTTTTGGTTTTTGGTTTTTGGTTTTTACCTTCTTGTCCTTTGATGAATTTGATGAACAGGTTTTTATTTTAATGAAGTTCAACTTACCTGCTTTTTCTTTTGTTGTTCATGCTTATGGTATATCTATAAATCCATTGGTCATGAAGATAATGAAGCTTCACGCTTATGTTTTCTTTTAAGAGTTTTATGGTTTTAGCTCTTACAGTTTAGTCTGATCCATTTTGGGTTAATTTTTATACCTAATGTGAAGTAGGGATCAACATTCATTCTTTTGCATGTGGATATCCAATTTTCCAAGAACTATTAGTTGAAAAGACTGTCTTTTCCCCCATTGAATGGTCTTAGCACCTTTCCTAAAAATCAATTGGCTGTAGATATATGGACTTATTTCTGAAATCTCAATCTTATTCCATTGGCCTGCATGTCTGTCTTTATGCTAGTATCACACTTCTTTGATTACTGGTACTTTGAAGTTTTGAAATCAGAAAATGTAAGTCCTCTAACTTTGTTCTTTTTTTAAAGATTGCTTTGTCAGCCATGTGCAGTGGCTCACACCTGTAATCCCAGCACTTTGGGAGGCCAAGGTGGGCAGATCACTAGAGGTCAAGAGTTGGAGGCCAGCTTGGCCAACATGGTGAAACCCTGACTCTACTAAAAATAAAAAAATTAGCTGGGCATGGTGGCACATGTCTGTAGTCCCAGCTACTCCGGAGGCTGAGGCACAAGAAGCGCTTGAACCGGGGAGGCGGAGGCTGCAGTGAGCTGAGATCATGCCACTGTACTCCAGCCTGGGCGAGAGCGAGACTCTGTCTCAAAGAAAAAAAGACTGCTTTGTCTATTAAGCCCAATGCAATTCATGAGCACAGGATGTCTTTCCATTTATTTATTTATGTCTTCTTTAATTTCTTTCAGCTAGTTCTTGTCACTTTCAGTGTATAAACCTTTCACCTCCTTGTTCAAATTTATTTCTAGATACTTTCTGATTTTTGATGTTATTATAAATGGAATTGTTTTTGCTGTACAGAAATACATCTAATTTTTGTGTGGTGATCTTTCACCCTGCACTTTTGTGATATTCATTTATTAGCTCTAGCTTTTTCGTGAATTCTTTGGGATTTTTTCTTACCTTTTTTTTTTTTTTAGATGGAGTCTCGCTGTCGGTCAGGCTGGAGTGCAGTGATGCAATACCGGCTTACTGCAACCTCTGCCTCCCAGGTTAAAGCAACTCTCCTCCCAAGTAGCTGGGACCACAGGCGTGCACCATCACGCCTGACTAATTTTTGTATTTTTAGTAGAGACAGGGTTTCACCACATTGGCCAGGCTGATCTCAAACTCCTGACCTCAGGTGATCCACCCGTCTGAGCCTCCCAGAGTGCTGAGATTACAGGCATCGGCCACTGTGCCCGGCCTCTTATCATTTTATTTTGAACTTTGTCTATATGCCTAAATAATGCATTCTTTAGCTTTACCTGCTTTTGAACTTTATACTAATGGAATCACACTGTCTATCTTTGATGACTCATTTCCTTTCCTCTGTGCTGTGCTTGGATAGTCACCCATATGGTAGCTGAAGTTTGTCTGTTCTCACTGCTGTGTGATATTCCCAAAGGACTACACAGCCGTGTCCTCATACATCCTGCCACGGCAGGGCATCTAGGCAGCTCTCGTTGAGTGCTTATGAACAGTGCTACTAAGAACATGCTCACGTGGTCTCCTGGAACACACATACATGCACAAGTATATTTGGAGTAAACCTCAGTGTGGAAGTGCTGGGCTGTGGAGAATGTGTCTGCTCCACTTCCTGAGACAATGAGAAATTGTTTTCTGTCCTCCTGAAAGGGGGAGGCTCAAAAGCAAAAGCCCATTTTGGAGAAAACAAAGGAGGCCCTAAGTAATGAGGGACAGGGCTGGGGGTGGGGGTCCGGGCCTGACTGCCTGGCCACGTGGCCGGCCTGGGCTGATGGCTCCATCTCCTCTCTTGGTGCCACTTGCCTCCCAGAGCCCCTACCAAAACCCTAACTCCCCGGTAGCCTTAGTTTCTTCATTTGTAAAACCGGGGGAGCTGGTGGTCTCTGCAGACTTACTGTGCAACCACACCAAACCTTCATTCTGTGGGACAGTCACGGTGATCACCACAGTAAAGAAATGAGACCCCGCACTCTGCCTTGCCCCTGCTGTTCTCACTCCCCCCAAGCACTTGCCAGGGCTCCTGCTGGGACCAATCCTCTCATCCCTCAGGGCTACTCCAGTGCCCCACCCCACCCCTCAAGGGCCTCCACAATCATCCAGAGAGAAAAGCTTTCTCTCTCATCCTAACCCCTCTCAGCCTACTTTGTGAGGTCTCGGGCCTACCTGGGAGCTCCGAGGGGCTGAGTCCACTTGACACACCTGCAAGCTAACAGTGTGAGCCACATGCATGCTGGACTTTTTGTGTGACATTCAAAGTGGTCCAGGCTACAAAGGCCCCACTGAACTTTTGAAGATGTTTTTTTTTTTTCCCATAACCCTCCCAAGTTTTACAAGCTGAGTTGTGAGGCATGAGGGAATGTTTATCTATAAATATATGAGCAGCCCAGACACTAAGCATGAGTCACTGGTCACTGCAGACCATATTGGGTCAAGACAGCCCCAGAGGAACACAGCGCACATGTGAACCCCTTTGGGAGGTCTCGCTGGGAGAGGTGGGGATGCTGACCTGAGCACCCACAGGCACCCAGAAACCAGGGCCTTCCCCGATTTTCAGGGCACGTCATGTCCCTGGTCACCACCTGTCGAAAGAGCATGATGCCAAAAAGCCAGAGGGTCCCCTCTGTGATGGGGAGGGGACTGCACACGTCTGCAAAGCGCAGCTTGTGTTAGAAGCGCCTGCCTGGCTTATCACTATGTGACTCTGTAAAGGGAGAGCAGTGGAGTCTGACACCAGCAGGAGCTCCCTGCTCTGCCCGCTCCGCCTGAGGGGCTAGATGCCAACCTCGCTGCTCTCCCTCTCCTCCTCTCCCTTCCTCCCAGCCTGGGCTGATTGCCCCTGGTTCTCCCCACAGCCCCCAGGTGTTCCCCAGCAGTCCGCCCCTTTTCCTCAGGCCCAGCAGATGCCCTAGCTGGAGTTATCTGCTTGTGACAGCCCTTGTTTGTGACCAGTATGAAAGTAGCGCTCTGAAGGCTAGGAGAATTGGATACTCCAATACCCAGCCCATTTCCCTTTGCTCTCCTGGGAACGGTCAGAGAGCAGTGGCCATACGAGTTAGTCCCACAGGTCTACATTCTAGGACATTGCACACCCATCAGTCTGGGCCTGGGGTCTTTCTCCAAGTCTATGGGGCCTATGGCTGTGGGTCCAGGGTACCTTTTCTGTCAGTGGTCAAAAATGAGAGGCAAATATCAAAGATTCAGAAGCCTGACCCTGGCTGCTGTCTGTGTGGCCCACCTGGATGATTCAGGGTCTGCATTGCAGCTCTTCTGTTTTTGTTTTGGGTTGTTCTCCTAATTGGCTATTTGCACTAACCGGGTCCGGGCTAATTAGTAACAGCTAGCGTTCTACCCGAAAGTCAGCTACCCCGTTACCCGTGACGAGGGTGGCCTGGCGGGAGGCAACAGTGACAGTGTTCCTGGTATCTGGCCAGCGCCACCTTGAATTAAGACATCAACACACGCGATTGGACTGTAAATGATGTCATGACAACTCCAATGAAAACTCCAAAATCAAACCAGCACGTGCTCACATTTTCAGAGTAAAACTCCGACGATGTTGACAAAAATCTGCTGTTTGAATTCTGATACGACTTCCTTCCATTTTGTGATCGTTTCATGGCTCTTAATGACAACTGTTAGCAGTAGACACAGGCCCTATGATTCCATTATTTGCAGTTGCAGCTTAAATATGTGCATGTTCTAGAGAGACAAGCAGCAGCGCACTGGAAAATGCAAACATTAGTGTCGCCGCAGGAATTCCAAGGGTGTAACTGAGGCCGGACTCTTGGAACTGGCCCTGGCTGGGGAGACCCTGGACTGAGGCCTCCTGGTATTGGCTGGGTGACCCTGGGCATATTCTCCTTTTTCTCTTTTTTAAAATAAACTATGTTTGTCTTTAGAAAATTAAAGACACAACATGGACAATGAAGAAATGGAAGGAAAGGTCTGTAACCCCCCCCACAACCCCAAAATGAACAAGCTAATGAATTTCCTTCCTTTTTTCCTAGCCTTATTTTGTATCCCCTTTAACAAGAAAAATGGTTTACTGATGGCACTATTCACAATAGCCAAAAGTGGAAACAAACCAAATTCATCAACTGATGAATTCACATAATGGAATATTACAGAGGCATAGAAAGGAATAAAGTCCTGATTCGTGCTACCTGGATGACCCTTGAAAACATGCTGAGCAAAACAAGCCAGACGTGAAAGGCCACATGTTGAATGATTCCATTCATATCAAGTGCCCAGAATAGGCAAATCCATAGAGACAGAAAGTTGATTTGTGGTTGCCAGGAGCTGGACGGGGTCAGGGAGAAAGGAGGAGTGACTGATAATGCATACAGAGATTTTTTTAGGGGTGGTCAAAGTGTTCTGGAATTAGGTAGTGGTGATGGTTTCACACTGTTGGGACTATATGTAACACACTGAACTGCAGACTTTAAAAAGTAATTTTAGGGTATGTGGATTATATCTCAATTTTTTAAAAAGTAAAAAGATAAATGTCACTTTCTTTAAAGATCCAGCTCTGTTTCCTGGACTTTAGTCTAGAGAAGGTTCTCTCGGTGTCCCCAGTGGAGAGGCCCTGGGAAAGAAGAGAGCTAGAAACTCAGGGGAGAGGGAACCCTGGCCCAGGAGAGGGGTCAGCTACGATGACCTCCAGCGTTTCCTGCCAGCCAGCCCTGTCACCTTCCTGAGGATGGTGATGATGAAGCAGAGGACACAGAGTTTCAAAGCTCTTCCAAGCATGATATCACTAGTCTCTCGCACCAGCCTGTGGGGCAGACATATGGAGCGTCATTGTCCTCATTTTGCAGATGAGGCTCCACAAGATCGGACCAAGGTGACCCTCAGCTGGGCCCTCCTACCTGTGCTCTCTGCAGCTAGGGGCAGGAGGCTTCATCAGACCTGAGAGTATCCCTGAGAAGCCAGAGCGACTTTCAGCTGAGCCACCCAGAAATGGCCTGTTGGACCCAGGCCAGGACCTTCAGTGGTAGTGGAGCAAGGGGGTGGGAGGGTGGAGCAGGAAGGAGTGATTGTGGCTTTTCATCCTTTGTGCACATAAGGCTGGGCGGCTTGTGCAGTGCTTTGGCTAGAAAGCTTGTTTGATTTTCTGGCATGGAGAGTTTCAGGCACGCAGGTGCTAACCCAGGTGGGGCCCACAGGTGCCCCCAGGAGCCAGGCAAGGGCAGGTCCCAGGGAGCCATCAATGCAGATGTGGGAACCCACCGCCACCTGCAGCTGTGCGGGGACGCCAGCCAGCCAGCGTTCCCACATCCTGAGGGCTTTCAAGAAAAGCCATAGGTATAATCTCCCTTTTGCTTAGTAATGGCAGCTAAATGTAGTTTTTATACAAGGGTCAAACCAAGCCCGTGTGTGGGCCACATGCAGCTGTGGGAATGAGATTTTGAGTTGTCTGCTCTAAATATATACACAAAACAAGCAGTTTCTTCTGGATAAACTGGTCCACACATCAGTCATTTCATTGTGGGGTTTGCTTGTTAATTTTGGCCCAAGACACAGGGCATTGAGTAAACAGAGCCTCGCCTGGCAGTACACCAGCTCCAACATTCAGAAGCCACCTCCCCGAGCCGCGTCTTCCCAGACCCAAGACACAGGGCATGAGTAAACAACGTTCAGAAGCCACTTCCCCGAGCCATATTCCCAGACCAAAGTCACACCCTGTCTTTGCAGCCTCCCTCCTTGCCTCCGTCCAGCCTTCTCAAGGCATCACCCTGCACCCTCTTGTACCCCTCCTTGTAGGTCACCCCCACCTGTGTGTAAACACCTCCTAGAATGTCAGATTGTTAAAGCCCCCCTTGTGACCCTTCATTCTGCTCCAGCTCCCACCATTTCTGGGCTCCCCTTCAGGGGAAGACTTCTCCAGGGGGCTGACACTTGCTGTCCACACTTCGTTGGCCCCCTCACTCTAAAAAGCCCAGAGAATAACATAACAATGCGCACCTGAGCAACCACCACCCAGATGGTACAAAGGTTTCCTTGGCCATGTTTGTAGCAGATATTTCTTTCTTTAAAGAATAAATAAGGGTTGGGTGCAGTGGCTCACACCTGTAATCCCAGCATTTTGGGAGACCAAGGTGGGTGGATCACCTGAGGTCAGGAGTTCGAGACCAGCCTGACCAACGGAGAAGCCCTGTCTCTACTAAAAATACAAAATTAACTGTTGTGGTGGTGTATGCCTGTAATCCCAGCTACTCGGGAGGCTGAGGCAGGAGAATTGCTTGAACCTGGGAGGTGAAGTTTGCAGTGAGCCAATATTGGGCCATTGAACTCCAGCCTGGGCAACAAGAGTGAAACTCCATGTCGAAAAAATAAATAAATAAATAAATAAATACAGAGCTGGCAGAACATTTCCCATCGCCCTTCAGCCCACTCCTTTTGGACCTTCTTCCTGTACCCTCCCCACGGCCCTGCATGGACACATGATCCTAGCTGCAGAGGAAAAATTGCTGGGTCCTCAGCAGGACACACTCCCTCAGCCCTCTAAACAGCCCAGGGAATAACATAACAATGTGCACCTGAGGAGCCACCAGCCACATAGTACAAAGGTTTCCTTGGCCGTGTTTGTAGCAGCTATTTCTTTCTTTAAAAAATATGGGATTTACTCTTCGTAAGTGTGACCCAGGATAGCATGTAAATCCAGTACCTCCCAAACACTGCAGAGATATGATCCCAGCTAAGGCTCAAAACCACTCAAACCACTTCCGTTTCAGAGATGAGAAAATCACAGCTCAGAGGGGTTGGGGGTGTGGTGGCAGTGCCAGCAGTCTGCCTCCAGCATGACCTCCACTGTCCCTTCACTCAGCCAGGGTGGACAGACTTCCCAGCTGAGATGAGCACTCTTAAAATCTCAGTGGGATTTCAACCTCCAGTGCCAGCACTCCTATTCAGCACAAAGGTGTTCAAAATAACCATTTCTGATGGATTGGAATATTTTGCACAAGTGGGCAGTATCTCACCTAATGGGGGTGGGGAGGTTCTGAAGGGCTTGTGAATGAAGCACAGGAAGCCCTGCTCTCTCCTTTAATTTCACAAGGACAGATGGGTCTCCCCTGCAGTGGGGTTATCACTGCACTGGAACTTGCATGACCAATCTGTAAGGAGTCAGGGTGGGTTCGGCTGTTGGTTATGACCTTGGCATTGCTCAGCCCTGGAGCGTGGCAGGAGGGGAAGGAGGAAAGTTTGACTGAGGGGCCTCCACCCATTGCCTTTTACCCGCACACTGCCTCTGAGCAGATTCAGGAGACCCAGCTCCTCCCTGGGTGAGCCGCGCCTCTCCTGGGGTGACCTGGCTTACTTCGTTTGTGCCCTGCTGGCAAGTGTGGGCGGCAGGGCTCTGCTGCTGTAAGTGACATTAGCAAGGGCTGAGCAGATGGTGCTGCTGCTCCTCCGGGAGACTGAGTAAATTGCTGAGTCATTTGGAGATGTTGAGCTCTTGCCAGGTACTCCTGGAGGCACAGGAGATAGAGCAGAGAACTGAAGGCCTCCGTGGCTTTGGTGCGAGTTTGTGTGGGGAGGGGAGAGGGAAGAGGTAGGGAGAGGATGTACGGAGAACAGGGGTTGGGGTCAGATGGGGAGTTGGGGAGCCCTGGTGAAGAGGCCACGTTTGAGCAGAGGCTGGAACAAAGGGAGGGCAGGATTTGTTCATCTTGCTTCCCAAGAAAGAGGCTGCAGGCAAAGTGGATCTCACTCCTCTTGTTTATCCTCTTAGTTTCTAGATTTCTGGGGACTCAGCAGTAACTTGCAGTGCTGGACTGAGGCTATTCCCTTATATCAGCTTTTTAAAACAAATGGTTAACACCTAAGTAAAGCACTTCCATTCTTCCCATTCCCCGAGAAAGTAGGTTCGTCACAGGCTAGCGTTTTTATTAGGAAAAACCGGATTTCCAGTGATACAGGAGTGGATTAAGCCCGTCTCAGGCCATGGTGCCAGCTGCACTTGCCCTGGTGCCGAGCCACAGCAAGCGCTGGAGCTCGGCTCCGTGAAAAGCCCTCCTTTTCGGAATTTGGGGGACAAAATGCAAGGCCGATGCCCCAGAGGCATCACAGATGCCCTGCACTGGCGCGACAAGAAGGGCACCGGGAGCCCCGCTGTGAAGGAGGCATCTAAACACCCCCTGTGATGGAACAGACTTAGCCACAAAAGCAAGCAAGGGGCACATTGCTGCTTCCTCATCCGCCGGTGGCATTAAGTCCGTTAAGGGCAGACGGCATTTCCCCCTTTCACAATGTGGGGCCTAAGCCTCGGATCCTAGCCTTTAGTCTCTGATTCCCCACGCTGTGCTGGCACAGGTTTTCTGGGCAGGGGCCCAGCGCTAGTTTCTTATCTTAGGGTGCTGAGAGGGGCTGCCAGGGAAGGTGTGCGGGAAAGGATGAGGGGCGGGGCCGTGAGAGGGAGCAGAGCTGGAGGTGGGGCCTGGGGGTGGGGCCTGGGCTGAGAGGGCGGGGCTGTGAGATGGAACAGGGGGCGGGGAGATGGGCGGGGCCGTGAGAGGGAGAAGGGCTGGAGCAGGGCATGGTGGGGGGCCTGGAGGACAGGGTTGAGAGGGCGGGGCCGTGAGAGGGAGCGGGGAGCAGGGGGCGGGGTGAGGGGCAGGGTCTAGGGTGATGGGAGAGGGCTTGGAAGCGGGGCCTGGGGCTAGGGCGAGACAGTGCCAGGTCATGTCTCCAGCCTCTGGAATGGTCCCTCAGTCCTTGTCTTTCGTGGCCTTGTTTTTTTGAGGAGCGCAGTGGGTTATTTCGTAGGATGCCCCTCAGTTCGGGCTGTCTGATGATGCTTCCTCCAGATCAGGTTCAGATGATGCACTTTGGGCACTTTGTTCCTCTTGGTGCATTTCATCCAGAGCCTCATGATGAATATTTGTTCCTTGACAGGCGATATGCACTTTGTTTTAGGTGGTTCTCCCCAGAATTCTCCACTGTCCAGTTACTAATTTCTCCTTTGTAATTAATAAGTATCCATGGGAGATACTCTGAGATTATGTAAATACATTGTTACTCTTCAAACTTTTACCCACTACTTTTAGCATTCATCAAAGATTCTTGATGGTTGCCAAATGGTGATTTTCTGATTCATCATTCCTTCCACATTTAATAGGGACTTGCCACAGAAGAGAGAGCTTTCCCTCTCCCCTGTGCATTTATTTACGTATGTATATATATCAGTGTAGACTCATGGGTCTTTATTTAAGTCTAAGGGTTATAATTCTTCATTGTAGTCATTTATTTTCATGCTCCAATAACCCCAGAGAAAGCCACTGGGGGCCCCTTCAAGTGGCTACTGTGTTCTTTTGGTGTGTTCCTATGTCAAAAGCAAAGTTTCTCACTTGCTGGTACAATAAGATGTTCCAGGCTCTTATACTTCCCCGCCCCAGCCCTGGATTCCTTTTGGTGGAGAATGGTATTTAGAAACCAGTATTGGAGCATGGGTGTGCTCATTGCTGTTGAGGTGTTATTGTGAAACCCATTCAGGGAGCCAGGGAATGTATGAGAGTATAAGTATACAGACATGCATGGGTATGTGCATATGTCTGTAGGCATACGGCCCCAAGGTCCCTGCCTGCTGATGTGCATGCTTTGTGTAGCCCCCCACCCCATGGATGTGGGATGGACTGAGTGACTCAATGCTAATGAATGGACTATGGCAAAAGCCATGGGCTGTCACTTTCAACACCGTGTTATAAAGAGAACCGGCTTCTGTTTTGCATGCCCTCTTTCGCTTGCTCACTCAGAGGGAGGTCAGCTGCCCCTTCGTGAGCTGCCCGGAGAGAGGATCTCCTGACAAGGAGTTAAGGGGGGCCAACCACCGTGTGAGTGAGCTTGGAAATGGATCCTTCTGGGTCTCATTCCTTCCCATAAAACTACAGCCCTCACCCATAGCTCCATCAAATCCTTGTGAGAGACCAGAGTCAGAAGCACCCAGCTAAGCCACATTCAACTCCTGGTCAGTAGAAACTGAAAGATAATAAAGGTTTGTTGTTGTAAGCCACTAAGTTTTGGGGCAATTTCTTATGTTAATCAATAGATAATTAATACAAAAGTTATATTTACATATATGTGTGTGTGTAGAGAGAGAGGGACCATACATACATTTATATCTGTTTTTATGCCTGTTTCTATATATTACAAACTATGAGTTCACACTGATAACTTAAATTTTAGTTCAGTGCCACAGGGTTCATTGAGACCTTCCCCACTTTGCATATTTGTAAATCCTTTCTCCAGCAGTGAGAAACCCAGCTCCAATCATCTACAATATATTGATTTCTTTGTTCAGTCTGAGAAGACGTAAAAAGCAGCTTCAGAATTGCTATCTTATGTTCCAGAAAAAGTAACCTACTCATGGGAGTTCAATCTTTGTTTAAAGTTCTTGTCTTTAGTTTGCATAGAGTCCAAACACTGCGACCCTGTGTTATAGAAAGCAAGGGCTTCTCTGCTCTTCTGGGAAGTAAGGCATGAGATGCAAAGGGGGAAAACAGTTTTTTTCAAGGCAGCACGTGCTGGGCTTCGCTGTCTTGCACTGGAGAAGTGCAAAACGGGAGGGAAAAGTGCAAACAGAAGGGCAGGGCAGGGCTTCAGAGGCTCTCGCTCCGTGCTTTCTCCTCGGGCCCACACTGCCTGCCTCCCTTGCATTAGCATGAAAACACCAACCTCTGAGGCCAGCGATGTTGTTTTTAAGCAATCATTAAATTATTTACAGAGAAAAGTGTACAGTGTTGCTTTTTGAAGGCTTCTGGGGAAGGTTTGAATTAATACCATTCCCATTATTCAAAAGGCCAAGTAACAAACCAACTTGGATCTCCCCAAAAAGGCTGAGTTTGGGGGGTACTTGCAGGCCCTAGTCAACACAGCTGGGACTAGGACTGGGGTGCTCCTGAAGTAACAAATGGGACATTGGCATGACCTTGCTGTGGACGGCCTCTGTGACATGAGGTTGTCGCTGCAGACCTCTGCAGAGGTGATCTCCTGAGAGACAAGGGACCTCCCAGAGCAGCACTGCTGCCTGGGTGGATGGGGACAGCTGGGAGGCCAGCTCCAAGCCTCACCCCACAGGCACCTCAGTCCCACCTGGTCACAGGCACACGGGGCACTCCTCATGGCAGTTGTGGGAAAGTGGCCAAGAACATGAGGTTCAGCCAGCCATGGTTTCTCTAAGATCTGACTCAGGATTGTCACATGCTAAGCGCTCCACTTCCCCATGCCTGCAACCACCCTATAAGCTCCCCACAGACACATACACACTACACAGTTCATAGTCATGGACAGGCCACACAGTGCACTGCACACATACCACACACGTAACACCACACACACACATCACAAACACACACAGACTCATCACATCCACACACATGCATCACAACACACACTCTGCACTCATACAACACATATCCATCACACACACACACAAACAGCACACCCACACACCCCCACACATCATACATCCATAAATAGCACAAACACGCACTGAGCCAGGCCTCATGGAGATCCAGCAAAGGGAGTTGGCTCTCTCCCTGCCTCCTACATGTCCTTCCAGGGAACCTGGAAGCTCCTTCCCCGCAGCCTGCCTTCACCTACCTCCCACCTGCAGGAAGGGCTCTCCCCAACTCTCTCCACCAACTGACCCCACAAACCCTGGGAGGCAGGCCCAATGGGGCCCTGCAGATGCAGGCCGGTTCACTTCCCAGTGCCCAGTCTCTGTGTGAGGTGTCCCTGGTGACTGAGAACAAGAGGCCATGTGAGATAAAGCCAGCAGCAACTGCTGAGCATCTGGCACCAGCGGGGCCTCCACAGGGGATTTCCTTCCCACCTCCCTCTGCTCCAGGTGGCCTTCCTGAGCTGTGCGCCTAATGTGCCATTTCCAGATGGTGAAGAACACTTACACTGCAGTTTATCTCCTCGGAAATCCCCCCAGCTCCCAGCACAGAACTGTGCACAAAAAATGTCTTCAACAGGTGGATATGAATGAATTAAGGTACAAAATGAGAACCATCAAATACACACTTGCAAGCCATTTCTCTTAAAAGGCACTAGAGCTAAGACCCTGAAAGACTTGCATCCACCATTATCGGAGATGACTATTCAGATGTTGTGGGCAGACATACTGTTTTATAAAAGTATAGGAATGGACTCTGATGATGGCTTGGGAATATATTGGTCTAATATCTACTTCTCTCTCTTCTAGGGTCAGAAATGTTGGATAGAGAAAACCTTTTGCAAACGGGAATGCATCTTTGTAATTCCTAGCGCGAAAGACCCTAACAGGTAAATTGGAAGCCATAATTACGATATTATCCAAACCAATGCTTGTCTACCACTATTCTAGTGTTTGTAGGAGTAAGAAAGAGGAGTCCAGAAGGGTGACCAGTGTCTGTTTCCCATGGGAGTCACTAACCAAGGAGTCATTCAGGCTCTTTGTTCCTCCATTAACATGCAAAGGGCTTAAGGAAAGAGTTTCTATCCACCATTCGCCGTAATGCAAACTCTCATAACCAGATGGGCCCACATCATTCCTCTTAGTCTCAGCAAGATCAAGGAGCTGAGGGCTTTCAACAGGTTTCCGGGATGTTTTCCAGGCCTCTTCAATAGCATTTCATAATGTATTTAGATGAAAAGGAATTTCCATCACAGGAAAGATCTGAGAGGTTGAATGAACTAACTATAACTTTATTAAAGGATTTGGCTTGTATACAAAATGTCAAACAATTTTATTCACCTACATGAAAATGCGTCTGTCATAAGCTACAGAGGCCTTGTAAAGTCATGCAAGCAGAGATTAATTTAGCTAAAATGTCTCACCTCTAAGGGCAAAAGCTATGAGGCTGAGTCTGGGGGAGGGGGAATGATTTATCCATACATTCATCCAATATGAAATCCTTGCAGATAGAATCATGACCTGGAAGCACACACTCTTTGAGATCACCTGGTTCAAATTTGTTTCACACACACAATCACAGTCCCTCCACAGCCCCAAGCTGCCCCTTGCCCCACACCACCTGCAGGTTCTTCTCCCTGCTTAAACCCCAGTAATGACCACAGAGGTAAGACATGCCGTTATGAAACAATGCCAACAGTCAAGAAAGTTTCCTCACTGTTGCACCTACATGTCCCTCCTTATTTCAGTGGCACATAGGCCATCTTGAAAACTCTCTGTGCCAGCACTACAGTCCTCTGTGAAGTCAGATGGCCAGGAAACAGAGGGCAGAAGGTGCTTCTGAGCTCACATACAGGCCTCCTCTATGCACTCCATGCAGTCCCTAGCATGGACCAAAAAAAAAAAGAATAAACCAACCATTTAAACCCCTGGAAATGGTCCCAAAGACAAACAGCAAATAAAGAAATATCTTTAGAGAAAGCCAACAAAAATTCAGTAAGAAAGGCTAGAGTCTGTGAGATTTGAACCAAGAGTTTCCTCCCTCCCGCTGCCCAGCTCAACAAGATGGAGACGCTACTACAGACTGCTGCAGCCAAGAACGCAGAGCTCCGTCTCCCCCAGCTCCCAGTCAGGGGCTTTCTTCCAGGGAGGAGCAGGATTTGAGCATTTCTCATCCTGTCCCCTACCACCTGTTGCTGAGGCTAAGTCCTGGATGAATGTAGTTGAGAGATAGAGGCTCCCTTCTTCCACCCACACCCCACTCATGTAAGCAGCAACCACAGAAAGTGAGAGTAGCTATACTGACTTCACACAAAACATACTTTAAAGCAGAAGATGTAACTAGAGATATTAAGGACATCGTATAATGATAAATGGGACAATCCATCAGGAAGTTATAATAAACATATATATATATATACATAAAACAGCACCAAAATGCATGAAGCAAAACTGACATAAATAAAGGGAGAAGTAGACAATTCAACATCATAGTTGGAGACTTCAGTACCTCACTTTCAATAATGGATAGATCACCTAAACAGAAGACCAGTAAGGGAATAGAAAGCTTGAACAACATCATAAACCAGTTAAGCTTAACAGATATCTACAGAGCATGCCACCCAATAACAATAGAAAATACATTCTTCTCAAGCGCCTGTGGAACATTCTTCAGGACAGACCATGTGTTAGTCCACTAAAAAGCCTCAATATATCTGAAAGAATAGAAATAATACAAAATATGTCCTCCAACTACAAAGAAATAAAATTAGAAATAAGAAATCAATAGGAGGAAAACAATTGGAAACTCGTGAAAATTAACACACTCCCAAATAACCACTGGGTTAAAGAAAAAGTCAAAAGGTAAATTAGAAAATAGTTTTAGATTAATGAAAATGAAGACATAACATACCAAAACATAGGGGATGCAGGTAAAGTAGTGCAGACAGGGAAATTTATACCTGTAAATACCTATATTAGGAAAGATCTTTAATAAGTAACATAACTTTCAGCCAGGTGTGGTGGCTCGCGCCTGTAATCTCAGCACTTTGCGAGGCCAAGGAGGGTGGATCACCTGAGGTCAGGAGTTCAAGATAAGTAACATAACTTTCTACCATAAGACACTGAAAAAACAAGAGCAAATTAAACCTAAAGCAAATAAAGGGAAGGAAATCATGATTAAAATGGAAACTAATGGAAAAGAGAATAGAAAAGCAGAGAAATTCAATGAAATTTAAAGCTCTTCTTTAAAAAGCTCAACAAAATCAACACACCTTTAGCTAGAGTCATGAAAGAAGAGAAAGAGAAGACTCAAATGACTAGAATCAGGAATGAAAGAGGGGACAGGCTCCTGGGCGCTAAGCGTTTGACAGACTTGAACTGCTACCCTGTGGCCACAGAGTAATTCGCCAAAATGACTAACACAAAGGGAAAGAGGAGAGGCACTCGATATATGTTCTCTAGGCCTTTTAGAAAACATGGAGTTGTTCCTTTGGCCACATATATGCGAATCTATAAGAAAGGTGATATTGTAGACATCAAGGGAATGGGTACTGTTTAAAAAGGAATGCCCCACAAGTGTTATCATGGCAACACTGGAAGAGTCTACAGTGTTACCCAGCATGCTGTTGGCATTGTTG
>CAUYLG010068027.1:0-57238 GCA_963573385.1 Cacajao melanocephalus
CATAGTATTCCATGGTGTATATATGCCACATTTTCCCTGTCCAGTCTATCATCGATGGGCATTTGGGTTGGTTCCAAGTCTTAATATTAGTCAAAGCAGCAAATACACATAGAGGCACCCTCAAATAGTACCAAAGGACAAGAGGAAAGGCAGCAGCCCCCTGATACCTCCAACCCCCTTCTCTAGCCCAATCTGCAGAAAGAACCATGCAACCATTGCTATTTTCTGTTCTTCAGCTTTACCTCACAGTAATATTGCCCTTATACTGTCTTAAGAGTGGGAGGAAGTATCCCAGGATTTTCCAAAACTGCACCAGTTTCTTTTACACCTCTTCTAGGACATTTGTTCAAAGTGAATAGGAACACCTAGGTACATTCTAATTTTCAAACAGTGGTTTTCCAGGCAGAATCATGATCAATTTCATTAGCATACATGTTCATATTTTATTCCATACATGATTTTCTATGGCTTAATAAAATATAAACAACTTTTTGCATCCCAATTTTTTTTTGCATATGTCTTATTATGAATAAAAGTTTGTTTTGCTTGTTTATTTTTTGTGCTAGTCACCTAAGAATGAAACTGCCACCCTCAACAAAACCAGGAACGGAATACTGTAGCACAGAACACAAATGCAGGTTTCCATATGCCACAGTACAGAATTTGGGTAAAGCAATAGTGCCCTCTTCTGGCTACAATGAAGAACCAGTTACAGAAGGATCTGACTTTAAAACCAACCTACCGAAAAAGAAAACAATGAACGTGGTGTGTAGACTCTTGTGGATCCATCTGGGCAGCCAGTCTTGCCACCGTAGCCCTAAAGGTTCTGCATTCAAATGAGACAAATGTAATCTGTGGTCTGGCCAGCCTGCAACAGTGCAATGAGCTCCTGTGTTCCCTAGACTGGCTAGCAGGGGGCACAGCTGGGTCATCTATTTTCTCAGCAGAGACTGAGAATTTTGAACTGGCCAACCCAGTGCCACTGCCCGCTTTGTGCACAATACTCATATAAGTTGTCCTGAGGGCCCCTGGACAGGGACTCATTTGTCCAAGGGGATGGTCTTGGAGCTAATAACAATGACTAGGCCGGGCACGGTGGCTCACGCCTGTAATCCCGGCACTTTGGGAGGCTGAGGCAGGTGATCATGAGATTAGTAGTTCAAGACCAGCCTGGCCAATATGGTGAAACCCCATCTCTAATAAAAATGCAAAAATTAGCCAGGCTTCGTGGTGGACGCCTGTAGTCCCAGCTACTCATGAGACTGAGGCAGAAGAATTGCTTGAACCTGGGAGGCTGAGGTTACAGTGAGCCAAGATTGTGCCATTGCATTCCAGCCTGGGCGACAGAGCAAGACTCTGTCTCAAAAAAAAAAAAAAAAAAAAAAGACCAGAATTCCTAACATTTATATGGTTTTCTATGGTAGGCACTTTCTACACTTATCTCCTTTAATCCCCACAGCAACGCTGAGAGAATAATGTTTTACTTGGGTGAAGCCGAGAGCTGAGTACTTAACCACTGAACTACATTGCCTCCTCTATTTTCCTGATTATCTGAGGCCCATTCTTTTCTGTTCTCTGGAATGCCAGCTTTGAACACCTGGCACATACCCAGTGGATTTACAAGAAATGAATTTCTTGGTTTACTCTGCTCCATGTTGACAGGCTTGATAAAGGTGTGACAAATGAGAAGCTGGAATCAATTGACTAAAATTACATAGTTGTGTTTTTTTTAATCCACTTTTACCGTAGTTGATTAAATGTCTTACCAGATCATTATTTCATGCTGGCACACAGTACCTGCAAGAGATTGTTACGTCAATTCACAAGCAAAGGAATGTCCTAATCAAATTGCTCTTTTAAATTTAGATCTGACATAGTTCCTTAACTATAGAATGAAGCACTGTATCCCCAGCTATGATCAAATCCCAAATCTTGAGAGAAGCATCTTTTTCCTCTTTGAAATCTGCAATCCAAATGTCCAGGCAAGCTCTGGGTATCCTCCTGGAAGGACCTGGAGTGAAAATGCAATGGAAATGAAGGAAGCGTTTAACTTCTTGGCCGTATCCAACAACTGCGACATTATGCTTAAAAACCCACAGTGCACAGATTCAGCTGAAGTTTGAAGTCTTTATACAGGACAATGGTTTACAGATGCAAAGTGTGCTGTCAGTGAGCAGGCACAGAAATTCCTCGAGCAGGTGATAGGGCCTTTCACTTCTTGAAGAAGCCAAACACAGTAAAACCTCAATTGTCTAGAAGCCAACTCACTAGAATGATTAATAAAACACTTTTCCTATACCAAACTTTTAGAGGAAAGATGCTAAACACACAAAAACATTTCCCTGTTGGAGCATTCTCTTAAAAGCAAATGGTGTTTACCCAAGCAACAAATCAGTAATATCTTAAAATGATAAACAGGAATTAACCGTATAAGGGTGATGTTACTGTGGGGTAAAGCTGAAGAACAGAAGATAGCAACAGCTGTATGGTCCCCTGCGCAGATTGGGCTGGAGAAGGGGGTTGGAGGTGTCAGGGGGCTGCTGCCTTTCCTCTTGTCCTTTGGTACTATGTGAGTGTGCCTCCATGTGTACTTACTACTTTGACTAACATTAAGAATTTTTATAAGTCAACTACAAAAATAAATATGTTTTTTAATACAATAGAAGACATGGCTTCATCTCTTACAATGATATAATGTTTGGACCATTTGGGATCATTTTCATAAAGCAAGTTTCTCAGGCATTCAATAATATGACCATTCATAGTGATCCTCAGTCTCAGAGTGCATTTATGCTCTGTAATTCTCAAGTGTCCCTGCAAGCTGGGTATTATAATTATTGGGCTGCATTTTACTGATGAGAAACTGAGTCTGAGAGAATAAATACTTTGCCCAGGATCACATATTTGCCAAATGGTGGCGTTGCAGCCTAAACATGGGTTCTCCTGGCCTCTGCCAGACTACTT
The DNA here is from genome assembly GCA_963573385.1 of Cacajao melanocephalus. Taxonomy (NCBI): domain Eukaryota; kingdom Metazoa; phylum Chordata; class Mammalia; order Primates; family Pitheciidae; genus Cacajao; species Cacajao melanocephalus. The sequence goes on from CAUYLG010068027.1 coordinate 2,965, forward strand.
CCGTCATTTCACCACTGTGTGTCTAACCCTTGGCCCAGCACACAGTAGTAACGTAATAACTATTTGTAGCATGAATAAATTTAATACGTTTAACAAATGAATGGCTCTTCCTACTACCTCACAAAGAAATATCAAAATTATGCCCTTTGCTCTATACTTGCTAAGGCAAGAAAGTCTAACAAAACATTTCTAATAGATTTTCACCTTGGACTAACCCCAAATGATTTGCCTTATGTTATCTAGAAAACTCCATTTCCAGAATATTTTGCTTAATCAGAGTTTCATTGGATGCCTCAAGAAATATGATGTCCCATATTCAGGGACATCACTGAAAAGAGGATTCCCCCAATCTCCAAGCAAGGACAATCATTGACATATGATGAATAAACCTGTGCAAATAACCAGGGTCTCCTTTGAAGCATGAACCGTTCTACGGATAAACTAACCAGCATCTCTGTGCTTTTTGTCTCATGATAAGAAGTGTTAAATCACCCAAACAGCAAGTCATCCAAAGGCCGAGGTAATTTATTTCTTCTCCTTGGTGATTAATTGGTCTGTATTCCTTGGTGCTAGAAATGATAAGACTTGGGTAATGGAAAACCAGAGCATATCTCCAGGTTCACAGTAAGTGATGGGTTATTAATTCGAACAAGCCAGCACAAATCCTCCTGGCCTGTGGTCAGGTAGGTAAGTCTATTCACCAGCTCTGCGTAAAACTACTCTTATGCCAGACAAACTAGGAAGGCTCTAAAAAGTCAGACCCTGCATTCTTTTGCTTGGTCTAATATTCCACTCTAGCATGAGATGTCTACATGGAGATTAAAATGATGATCTCTTTTATGTGAATAGTTAATACATACGCATGGATCATCTCTAAATAATAATGAATGCCCATTTAGAGTCACAGCGATTTACCTCTCAACCATCCCGGGAGGTAGATACTATGATTATCTCCATTTTGCTCATGAGGAAAGAGGGCAGTGATGCATTTGAACTTGTCCAAGAATCCAGTTATTAAATGGCAGAATCCAGAGCCCTCACTTCCTTATTCAGAACTGTGCGCTCCCAGTGTGTGGGCCTCCTGGCCCACATGCCCAGCAAGCAAGCCACTCCTGAATACATAGTAGTCTTCTGCCTTCATATTTTCTCAATTAATGGTAGGAAAATTGCAGCAGCTCCCATGTGCTGGAATGTTTTGCAAAATTTTTGACATTCAAAGGAGTCCTTACAGTTGGGTATAGTTAGGACAAACAGACTATAAGAAAATGTAACTTAATTTTTCTAGAACAGAACTTTTTATTATAAGCCCCTAATCTGCTAGTTTAGTGGAAACTTAGTCTTGAGTCATGTAAGGGATTCCCTCCCTTGCCCCGACTACCCGCCGCGTTATGTCCACATTCCAAAGTGTTATTGCGGAGCCAAAGGTTAAGGATGGAGGCTCCTCTGGTCCTCCCACATCTGCCCACAGCACCAGCTCTGAGAGAACCAACCCTCTGTCTGATCTCCAATAAAGCGTCCACTCAGTCTTGTCTTGCTGCAGTCCCAGGCCCATCCCATAAAGAGCAAGGCGGAAAAGCCTCCCTCTCAGGCAGCTACCCACATCTACACTAGTGACACATATCCCTTTATATACTAATCATTTGTAATGCCCTCTTTGCTTTACGAAATGGAATTTATAGGTAATATACTCTATCAAATGTAACTTCAAAAAACTTTAATATGTCTTAGCTATAAAGAACCCAATAGGAAACTATAATACAATCATACGCACTCAAATGTGTGAATGCTATAGCATGACTACAGTAGGAGACATTATAAAAGGAGTCAGGTGGTTACACACATATGCAGAATCATTGTAAATATGCATTTACAAATGTAGACTGAAACCGGGTACTATATTGGCCCTTCAAGTACCATGACTCACATTATACCAATAATTTTTTTAAGTAATTTTAACAAAATGATCAATTCTTGCTAAAATTAAAAAAGGGGGAGGTGGGTCGGCACAGTGGCTTATACCTGTAATCCCAGCACTTTGGCAGGCCGAGGCGAGTAGATCCTGAGGTCAGGAGTTCGAGACCAGCCTGACCAACATGGAGAAGCCCTGTCTCTACTAAAAATACAAAATTAGCCGGGCATGGTGGCACATGCCTGTAATCCTAGCTACTTGGGAGACTGAAGCAGGAGAATTGCTTGAACTTAGGAGGCGGAGATTGTGGTGAGCCAAAATCGCACCATTGCACTCCAGCCTGGGCAACAAGAGCAAAACTCCATCTCAAAAAAAAAAACGAAAAACTGTCCCTCAATTCACACAGTAATCTCACTCCTGGATAATTCAGTGAATATTAAAACACTACAAAAATACTATGTAGAAAACATGCATGGGCAACGTTTCCCTCTGGCCAAGATGAAGTAACAGGGAACCACTTTATGCTCCTACCGGAAACAACAGAACCAGCAAAGCGTATGAAACCATGGGATCAGCAAGCTCCAACAGCCAACCTTCCAGGCCGTGGTTTCAGGGCTTCCGTCATCAATTCCTGCAGGATCTCAACTTTAAACCATTAAATACATCCTCTCTCTTTGCGTGAATGTACAATATAGATTTACAGTTTGCTAAGGGACGCTTCCATAGGAGTTGTGATGTTGATGTCGTAGTTACTTTTGGCCAAAAGTGATACTGTCAACCTCTGATAAAGTTCCTGGAAATGTAAACCTGGCATGACTGAAATGCTTCTGTTAAATCAGTGGATCGTACACTTGGCTGACCTGAGAGTTATGAGAGGCACAATGGAAAGATAGCACATAGGCCAAAATTCAACAGAAAAAAAAACACATTTATTGAATACCTACTATGTGTCTGGATATAGAGGTTGATGGGTCACACCTTCAAAGAGCTCAGAGACTAGTAGGGGTGTGGTCTAGTTGAAGACTTCTAAACCAGTGATAAGGCCATGCCCACACCAAGCTTTTCAATTTCCTATGAAAAAAAAAAATCAAGATGTTGCTTATCCTATGGACACAGCTTGGGTGGCTCCAGAGGGTAGACAGTGAGTCCTCCCAGCTCCATCCTGGTGAAACCGCTCTCACTCCCTTTGCCCAACCCAAGATCATGCTTGTGGATCCAGGTGTTGCCAGCTCACACTACGTGCCCCTGAGTGCAAGGAGCCAACGCTTCTCTGGAATATGGCTTACTGAAAACATCTGTCTCTAAGAGTTAGCAGGTATTTATTTACACCAGTGCTTCTCAAATTTTAATGTGCACGTGGGGAACTTGTTAAATCACCTGGGGAACTTGTTAAACTGCAGATTCTGATTCAGGAGGTCTGGGGTGGGGGCAGAAATTTTGCATTTCTAACAAGCTCCCAGGTGATGCTGATGCTGCTGGTCTGCAAAACGCACTTGAGTCTAGAGGCCTGACAAGACGCAGCATTGCAGAAGATGGCTGGAACCACAGAATCACACAAAGACATTCCCAGGAGATGTACTAACAGCTCTCCAATTACCCGGAACGAGGCCTCCTTGGAAGTGAGGTAAACCTTCATTGGTTAAGAAGGTCCAATATATAAATAAATACATTACATACAATGTAGGAGAATGAGAGATTTTCTGGGCAGATCAGGGAAGGCTTCTAGGAGGAGGTGATTTCTGAGCTGGGTATGAGAGTTTAGTGGGTCTAGAGGGGGAAACGGGGAATGAGGAATGAGCCTTGCAAGGCACATGAGGCCTGAAGTCACAGGGAGCCTCTGAAAGGTTAGACTGCAGAGATACAATCAAGTGTTTTAGAGCAAACACTGGCTGCCCTATGGGGAGTGCACTAGAAGGTAGCTAGGCCAGGCCAGGGGCAACTCTGAGTCAAATACAGTGATGATGAGGGTCCACACTAAGAGGCCCAGGAGGCAGGACACACACAACCTGCAGATGAGGCCGTTGACTGGGATGGCGGGCAGTGGGGAGATGGTGAGCTCAGGACCGCCGAGTCTGGGAGGTGAAATGTCCAGGGACCTGAAGCTGGTGTCTGACCTGCAGGTAGATCTGGATTCCACAGGCACAGGAGCGGGGGCCGAGGCATGGGTGCAGGTGAGCCCTCCCAGAGAGGGTGGAGGTGAGTGCGGCACTGGGAAAGCCACACTATTTGCTCTTTGGTGCCGAGTGCCCCTTCTCACCAGTAACTGTACCAAGTATCTGTTCAGAAAGGGATAGAAAATGGCATGGTTGTTTATACCAGGCACTAAAAAGGGCTGTGATAAGAACATCAAGCTTTTAAGAATGTTCTAACCAATACCTGGACAAACATGGAGATAATAACCCTTTAAGCATTAAACCTTTTTTTGAGACAGGGGTCTTGCTCTGTCACCCAGGATGGAGTGCAGTGGCATGATCTCTGCTCACTGCAACCTCCAGTTACCAGATCCAAGCAATTCTCCTGCTTCAGCCTCCTGAGTAGCTGAGATTACAGGTCTGCGCTGCGACGCCCGGCTAAGATTTTGGTGGTGGTGGTGGTGGTTGTTGTTTGTGTAGTTTTAGTAAAGACAAGGTTTCACCATGTTGGCCAGACTGGTCTCAAACTCCTGACCTCAAGTGATCCACCAGCCCTCAGCTTCCCAAAGCGCTGGAATTACAGGTGTGAGCCACCGTGCCCGGCCTCAGAACCATTTATTTTAATTATTTCTTAAATTTTCTCCACATATATTTAATGAGCATGTTACTATCCAAATTGTTAATTAAAAGATATCAGTTAAAATAATGACTGTCATTTACATTGCTTTTTACATACACAATACCTTTTTATCCTCAAAAATTCTGTGTAGAACTTTTTCAAAAATTATCTCCATTTATAAGTAAGAATACTGGCACTTGGAATGATCAAGTGACATGCCTGAGATAATACAGCTGTCAGCAGCAAATTTGAGATTCCTACTGAGACTACCTGTTGCATGATGACAGGTGCATAAATATTCTGAAGTGAAATAATTCTTCAAGGAAAAGGAAAATATTTAGAATGGACTAGAAAAGGCTATTAAGTAACTAGTTCATCAGTCATTTTATGGACTCTGTAAACAGAAATGAATCCTGAATAAAGCTGGGCCACCTTGGGATTGGTCTCAGCAGAGCATTGTGTCCAAAAGAACCATGACTCCAACTCCAAAAAAGCCTTGCAGCTTAATATAAGAAGTCTCTTGGAGGCCAGGCACAGTGGCTCACACATGAAACCCCAGCACTTTGGGAGGCCAAGGTGGGCGGATCGCTTGAGATTAGGAGTGGAGACCATCCTGGCCAACATGGTGAAACCCCGTCTCTACTAAAAATACAAAAAATCAGCTGCGTGTGGTGGCCTGTGCCTGTAATGTCAGCTACTCAGGAGGCCGAGGCACAAGAATTGCTTGAACCCGAGAGGCTTAGGTTATAGTGAGCTAAGATCACACCACTGCACTCCATCCTGGGTGACAGAGTGAGACTCTGTCTGAAAAAAAAAAAAAAAGGCTTAGAGAAGCAGATGGGGAACTACATTGCATGACACACAGTGGAACATTCTAAAATCTTTTTTTTTTTTTTTTTTTTTCTGAGACAGAGTCTCCCTCTTTCGCCAAGGCTGTAGTGCAGTGGCATGATCTCGGCTCACTGCAACCTCCACCTACCAGGTTCAAGGTTCAAGTAATTCTCCTACCTCAGCCTCCCGAGTAGCTGGGATTACAGGCGTGCACCACCATGCTCGGCTGTTTTTTGTGTTTTTAGTAGAGATGGGGTTTCACCGTGTTTCCCAGGCTGGGCTCTTAACTCCCAGCCTCAGGTGACCCACCCGCCTTGGCCTGCCAAAGTGTTGGGATTACAGGCATGAGCCAACGCATCCAGCCTCTAAAATCTTTTTCCAAAGTCTCTCTCACCTCAGTAACAGCCCTGCTTTGCTGCTGCTTTGCTGGCTGTGCCCTCTGGATTCCATTTCTTTCCACCGTCATTCCATCGCCTTTCTGATAGGGACCCGTTGAGCCTCTCAGCACTTTCTAAGGCTCTTCCACAGTCACCCCTGGTAAACACAGTGACAAGAACAGGAGGCAACACACAACCTCCCAGGCTGTGGGTGGGGAGGGGCAGTATGTGTGAATTGTTGCTGTCCCTGTCTCATAAATGTACACTTTATCCCCGCCAGTGGCTTCCATCTCCTTTCCATGAGCCACAAGGCCCTACTTATCGGTCTCATCTCTGTTTCAGCCACACTGGCTGCTTTGTTTGTCCCCACATACCCAGCACTCTCCAGCCTCAGGACCCTTGCACTCACTGGTCTTCTTCTGGAACGTTTCACCATAAATAACCGCATGGCCAGGTCTTTCCTTTCATTCAACTCTCTGCTCAGCTATCTCCTATCGGTGAGCCTGTCCCTGAGCTCCTGGTCTAAATTAGCAACCTCCTTGCTCTCCATCCCTTCACTCTGCTGGATCTTCCTTCGGAGCACTCATCACCACCTGACATTGTCTGTTTATTTATTACTTACAACTCCCACAAGGAATCAAACTGCACATAGGGAAGAATTTTGTCTGTTTTGCTCTTGGCTGATTGCTCATGCACAAAAAATATTTGTTAAACAAAATGAATGGATAGTTAGCTATTCATCAAAATTTTATTAGAAAGCTAAGAAATCCTTAATTAAGAATGTGTTTTCCTTTGAACACTTGACGCTAGTTATTGTGTAGTCACATGGTTTCTAATGACCTCTGTGTCCTAGATGCTTCTTTTGCTGCTGTTATGGACTCTGTGCCTCACATGTCATGTGGCGTCTTCTGATCTCATCCTATGTCACCCTTCTGTTGTATATAAAGTCTGGGTTTTTCTGTCCAGTTTCCAATTCAAGGTACTTGGTCTGTTTGAATCCTCTAAGCCTTTGCGCTCAAGACTCTCCAGGGCAGTTGTTCACAAATTATGACCTAGTTGATGGCATGTCATCAGCTTCCAGAAATGTGAGTTGCCTGTGCCTAGGTACTGGCATCTTGAAATACTGAATGCCCTAGAGCCCTTGCCTTGCCAGCATCTGCTTTGGGAACTAGCAGCACTGGGGACTTCAGCCCATGTGCCTCCCAGCATTAGGAGGGCATTCCAGGCAAGGAGGAAAATGGGCCTCAAAGCAACTGCATTTGAAGGCTAGCACCCACGAACACATTTCTGCCTCCAGGATGTCCCTGATGGCCTCTCTCACTGACCACTCTCCCAGAAGCACCACCACTGATGTCAATAATAACTCAAAAGCAAAGCATCCTGCATGGCAAAGAATTTGGCCTAGCCCAAAGACAGGCCTTTGCCCTGAGCTACTTTCTTTGTTTAGGGCAGAGCCTGGACCCACCAGATCTTAGGTAGAGCCAGCCACCACAGAAAGGCCATTCATGTGACTTAGGGTAGGGGCTTTGGGTTACATGGCATCAGCTGACCTAGAGGCTACGATCAGCTAGGTGGGAAATCAATCAGTCAGTCATGCCTACATCTCAGGGCCCCAAGAAAACTCCTGAACACGGAGGCTCAGGTAAGCTTCCCTGGGTGGTAATACTCTTTATATATTGTCACACATCCAGGGAAATAATGTGTCCTAGGGATGACAGAAGATTCACTTTTGGAACCTTCCCAAACTCTGCCCTATGCTTCTCTTCCTTTGGCTGATTTTAATCTGTATCCTAATCTGTATCCTGTTCTTACAATAGAGCATAACTAGGAGCATAATAACTTTCAGTGGGTTCTGAAGTCCTTCTAGTGAGTTCTCAAATCTGAGGATGATTTGGAGAACCCACCCCCCTAAACTTGCAGTTGGTGTCAGAAGTAAGGGCAATCTTGGGAACCATGTCCTCGAACCTCACAGTTTAGCTAACTGTGGGTATATCCCCACACCACGAAAAAGCTGGAGCTTCTGCTCCAGGGCGTTTCAATTCAGTACAACATGTAGCTTTCTCCTTGCATTTAACTTTCCCTTTAATATATCTTTATATCACATGTAAAAGCTTTTGTGGGAAAAAGAGACTTTTAAAACTGGGGGAAAAAAACTTGTCTTTGGTACTTATATTTGCATCAGTAATCCCAATATACTTTGAGAATACTGAATTTTGAAATTATTTCCCAGAGAAGTATAAATTTTTCAGCATAATGAAGTCACCTGCCTAAGGCCTCACAGCACTCATAGCAAAACTGAGAGTAGAACATGCAATGCCTGGTTTCTTAGTCCGCCCACTAGACGACGGTCAGGGCCAGGAGCACATTAAGCTTGGAACGCACCAGACAGCACACGATCCCCAGTGCAGGGCAGGTGGAGGGCTGATCCTGGAGAAGACAAGCGACCTGTCTGCCTCAGGGAGATCACAAAAGTGATAAAGGGGAAGCTGCAGGTGATTCTAAACTCAAAGTGATCACAAGGTAGTGAAATATGACGTTGCAGTCAGCAGCAAACGTGAAAGTAGAAGGAAAAAATAGAAGGTGTGAAGAAGGATGGGAAGGTTCTTGGAAGAGGTGAATATGGAGAAAAAGTGGAGTTGGGCCTCCAGTAGAAGCGTAAGCATGAGAGCTGGAGAATAAGCCCAGCTCATTCCTGCTCTGGGAAAAACCAAGGATTTTGTTAAATTCTTTCTCCCTTATCTTTTCAGTCAGCCAACACTTCACTCTAGGGGTTTTTAGCAAAAACTAATATTGCCTTAGTGTCAGCTGAGCATGGAGTGCTCTTCCTCAACCCAGGAAATTGAATTTTGATGAGAATAAATGAAATTCAAACTTTAAAAGTTTGTTGAATATCTGAAATTTAGTAGCATACTTCGGAAGTCAAAGCAAGCTCTTAGCATAGAAATAATGTTCTTTTCCACCCTGAGGGTGAAGGGCAGAAGGGGAGCATGGGGGGAAATCCTCTGTCTATATGGAATGGAGAAGATGATGGGCCAAAGGTAGAGAGCATGTCACCAGCTTTACTCAGCAAGAAGCAAAGGAGAGGAGAGACCTTAATCTTTGTAAAAAAGAAACAAAGGGCCATTTGGGAAAGGAAGCAAAAGGAAGAGGGTGGGGTGCAGGGACCCCCAACTTAGCTTGGCCCATGCATCTCATTCCCAACAGCCATTCCTCCGTGATAGCCAGACTTTGATTGTATTCCAAACAATATGTTCAGCCCTAAGTAATGACTTGTGACTGATCTAAGCCAACCATTGCAATCCTGTTCTCTTTACTAGGCAGTTGATTTCCCAGCCTCCCTTTTAGTGGGGAGTGGCTGTGTGACTCAGCTTGGGCCAATGAAATGTAAAAGGAAGCCTGCTAGGAGGTGTCTGGGAAGTTTTTTCTTCTCTGTTAAAAGAGGCTGATAGGGCTGATGCCACCTCTTTCTCTCTAACTGCTTCAAACACAGGTCATGATCCTTGAAGCTGCAGCAGCCAGATTATAGCTATAAAAGACAAAACGAGTATCACAGGGACACCAGCCACAATATCATCGAGCCACTAAATGAAGCCAGCAGTTCCCACTGCAGACACCATTGTCAATGAGAAAAATTAGAACTTGTTTCCTAAGCTACCCTTGGTTGTATCTGCTCTTCCTAGCAGCAGCTGAGTGCAACCCCAAGACAAAACTCATATTCTAAGAAAATGTTGCCTTTATGACTGGTAAAATCACATTTTGGATTATCACTGAAAAAAACTCATAAAAAACGTTCTAGTGCTCATGGATCTCATCAGAGGCCACTGATCCCTGAAGATCTTCATAATTGCAGTTTGAGAAGGCCAGAGAAGCAACTACAGACAAGTAAGAAAGACAAGATATTGACAAGAAGAAAAAGATCAACTCGAGAAAGCAAGAATATGGGGAAAAGGCACCGGGAATAGCCAGCATCTGACTGGTAGAGAGAACATGGCAGCAAGAGATCCATGTGTCAGTGAGAGAGAGCAAGAGAGACCTTCACCCTTCATTCCAGACAGCACCAGTTGGAGCCAGTGTCTGTGGGTGCCAGGGGCCACTGAGAAATGGTCTTTCTGGCACTTGGGATGACAAGGCCAGAGCTGTAACAGAGGCCAGTTGCCTCTGTAATAAGCATTCTTTAGACTTCCCAAAGTCTTCCAGAAGCTGAATATAAATTGAAATCCACAATCCTTGAACTCAAGGGTTATCCTCTGAGAACTAGAATGGGGTGAAGTCAACAGGAATGGAACGAGAAATCAGGAAAAGGAGCAGGCAAGCCAGCTAGGGCCCCATGTTTCCCTCTATCTTCAGAAATCTTTACTCTTTTAGTCCTGAATAGCACGACTCATGTTTTTTTTTAAATAATATTTTCTATTGTTTTAGGACCTTTTGATTGAAGACAGTGGTGTTATAAAGAAGCCGTGAATTCATTCTCTCTCTCTCTCTCTTTCTCTCTCTCTCTCTCTCTTTCATCTTGCTAATATTTGCCTACACTGGTCTAAAACTCCTGGCCTCAAGGAATCCTCCCATCTCAGCCTCCCAAAGTGCTAGAATTAAGGGTATAAGCCAGAACATCTGGCCTGCATGACTTATATTTGAAACTGAGTTCTACTTAGAGGAAGTCTAATACATAAAAATCAAAACCCACAAAACAAATTGAAAGATCATTCACGTTGTAAGCAGATAGTTCATTTTCCAGACTACATGGGTTTCTTCATAAAATGAGCTTTCCTGGTACATTTACTCCAAGATCTGAATTAAGCAGGAGCCTTGAGTGAGCAGCCTGGTGACATGCAGCCACAATGGCAAGTGCTTCCTGGTTCACAAAACGGCCTGTTTGTCCTCACGACAACCTTATTTGATCTTTATGACAACCCTACGGTTACGAGAGGAATAGATACTCTTTCCAGAATCATGTTTTTGTTCAAAAAACAAACATTCATTTAAAAAATAGGCTTATTTTTAGCTGAGCATAAAATTAATGCGTTCATTGTAGAAAAATAAAAAAGAAGAAACCCTCCATACCCCAAAGGAAAACACCATGATTTTAAGCTTTTTTTTTTCAGTCTTTGTGCTGTGCACATACGTGATGATGCTGATTAGACAATTTTATTTTCAGACTTTTTTCACCTAACATTATAACATGAATGTTTTCTCAGGATATTAAGCAACTCTTACTGTCATTTTTTCATGATTGCACAGTATAATTTCCATAATTATTTCTAATAATTGAAATGCTTCTTTGCCCATTTTGTTTTGAGTTACCGTGTCATTTAAGCAAAAATGTAAATGAAGTATGCTACTTTGAAATGTAACAAGGTAATCATTCTCCCTATTGTTGAGGTTTGCCTCCCACCAATCAGTCTCCGATCAACATCTTTATGTATAACTCTTTTTCTATATTTAAGGTTATTTTTTTTTAGAATAAATTACTGGAGATGGAGCTACTGGTCCAAAAGGAACAGAGGTTTTAAGATGCTGTTTGCAAAACTGCTTCCCAGAATGACTGTACCAATCTACATTCCCAAAATATCCCTTTGACCACACCGTCACCAGCACAGAGTAAGCATTTTTAAAAATATTTGCTTATTTATAGGTAAAAATCACATTTCATTATTATATTAACGTGCATAGCTTTATCACTGAGTTTGAATACCTTTCCAGAAATGTATTAACCAGCTATAATTTCGTGTTTTGTAAAGGATGTGGTTGTAGCATGGAAACAAACCTCATTTTACTGCCGAGGAAACAAAATCTGGTGGAATTTAAACCATTTCCTCATTTAGTAAACAATTTTTTACTAAAGCCTTTTTAAATAATTTTTTTACCATTAAATTTTTTGACCATTTAGTAAACAATTTAAACAATTTACTTTAAATAAACAATTTACTTTAAAAATTGTTTTGCCATTTAGAAAACAATTGCTAAACTGGCTAAGTGAAGAATCCAACTCAGGCTTTTTGAAGCTGACCTAAGTAATTTCCCCTCCCCACCACTATCATGTGGATTTTTTAATTCTTCAAACCTATCTGCAAGATTTAACAAAATAAGTACTTTTTAAAGTACATTCTTCAAGTCATAGCTTCTCTGCAAGTTTAGAACTGAGTAAATGAAGACCCAAGAACCCACATGGGCACCTGATACAGAACTAGAGTCAGTGTCTAACTACAAAGATGACCTCTTCCTTTTTCTTTTTTTTGGAGGGGTGTGGGGGTGGGGTGGAGTTTCTCTCTTGTTGCCCAGGCTGGAGTGCAATGGTACGATCTCAGCTCACTGCAACCTCTGCCTCACAAGCCCAAGTGATTCTCCTGCCTCAGCCTCCTGAGTAGCTGGGATTACAGGCACCTGCCACCACACGTGGCTAATTTTTGTATTTTTAGTAGACACAGGGTTTCTCCATGTTGGTCAGGCTAGTCTCAAACTCCTGACCTCAGGTGATCCACCCGCCTCGGCCTCCCAAAGTGTTGAGATTACAGACGTGAGCCACCGTGCCTGACCAAAGATGACCTCTTTCTAATCACGTGCTACCTGACTGCTCTTAGGATTAAGACTTTAGATGCTTGCACAATAGAGATTCATACCATTTCAAAACATAATGGGCAAGCTAGGAGCAAAACTGAAAAGAGTTGGTTTCTAAACAGAACTGTTGGGAGTCAAGGATTTCAAAGTCAGGCAGAATTGTAATTTGCAATCAGCAAAAATAGATCAATCTTATCCATTACATATAGCCCAAGGGGGGGAAAAATCAGTGAATTATCCATGAAAGTAGACACATTTAAGAAAGACCCAGATGGAGAAATAACACAACCTACACTTTTAATGTTTAAAAGATGGATTGCTTAAAAATGGAATATTGGGCCTGGGCGTGGGGGCTCAAGCATGCAATCCCAAAGTCTTGGGAGGCTGAGGCAGGAGGATTGCTTGAGCCCAGTATTTCAAGACCAGCCTGGGCAACATAGTGCAATCTTGTCTCTACAAAACAATTTTAAAACTAGCCAGGTGTGGTGGTGCATGCCTGTAGTCCCAGCTACTCAGTAGGCTGAGGTGGGAGGTTCACTTGAGCCCAGGAGATCAAAGTTGCAGTAGCTATGATTGTGCCATTGCACTCCAGCCTGGGCAATAGAGCAAGATTCTATCTCTAAAAAAAAAAAGAGAGAGAGAGAATACTGAATAACTGATGCCGTTAACCATTTTAAAAAGAATAAATTACATTCTCTCACTTCATATAGTATGCCAAAATCAGTTCTGGATAGATTTTAGATTTATGTTAAATATAAAAATGAACTAGAAAAAAAAAAACAAATTTAAGAAAAGCAGAAATCGATAATCTGATTTTAAGCTGGTAAAGCTTAAAAGCTGAAGAGGACTCCATAAAGGAAAGGGTTACAGAAGAGAAGTTTAAGACTTCTAATGATGGTCAGAAGGAGGGAGAGAGGGAAAAAAATCTGGCAAAACAAATAAAATTTTCCAGCTCATCATCCAAGTTAAGAGGCAAGCATCAAGCTAAGGAGACAATGCAGTGAATAGGGCAGGAAGGATGACTGTCTTTACCATGGACCTGTTCCAAATGAGAGGACCTGGTGCTCAGGAAAACAGTGCCTACGCTCTCTTGTGGGAGGGAATGACACATACCATTACACTCTCGGAGAAGCACATTTGGGACAGTGCGTACTGAAACAGACTCAAAATAAGAGCTCATGTCCTTTGATCCAGTAATTCTACTTTTAAGAACAAATCAGAAGACTACAAAAAGATTTTCACATAAAGATATTTATCACAGACTGTGGTGGTGAAAATTTCTGAAAATTTAAAATGTCCCCAAATAAGAAAGTGGTTCATTAAAAATTAATCCATCTAGGCTCATACCTTAAGGGAGTATTTTATAAAAGGAAAAAGGTTTCTGGTATTTGAAGTGATAAAAGCAAGTGACAAAACAATATAGGAAGCATGACTGAAATTCTAGAAAATGAAAAGTACATATGTAAACAGGGGTTATAACTGAATAGAATTCCATAGGATTTTTTTAATTTTCTTTTTTTGTTGTTGTTGAGATGGAGTCTCACTCTGTCACCCAGGCTGGAGTGCAGTGGTGCAATCTCAGCTCACTGCAACCTCTGCCTCCCAGGTTTAAGCAATTCTCCTGCCTTAGCATCCCAAGTAGCTGGGACTACAGGCACTTGCCACCACACCCTGCTAATTTTTTGTATTTTTGGTAGAGATGGGGTTTCACCATGTTAGCCAGGATGGTCTCAATCTCCTGACCTTGTGATCCATCCGCCTTGGCCTCCCAAAGTGCTGGGAATACAGGCGTGAGCCACCACGCCAGACCTCTGTTTTGTACTTTTCTACGTTTTCCTAACTTTCTAAAAATATCTATTGATATACATACACGTGCTCATGCCCACACACACTTTTCTGTGTGTGTGTGTAGGAGGAGGAGACTTGTGCAATCGTAACCCCATGGACAGTGTTCTAGGCATCTCCCATTCCTCTGCTTTCCTACACACACATGTTAAAAGCATCTTGTTGGAGACCTACAAAGGACTATAAAAATAGAGACTACGCAGGTGGGTTACCAGCTAAGCTTTCTTAATGAGAAACTGGGAAGAAGTGAATAGCAAGTTTGATGAAATCATATCTCCATAAAGCTATAAATATTACAGAAGACAGATAAGAACATAAACAACTGCCAGATCAAAGACCCTGTGGAGCAAATTCACTGGGAGAGAAGGGAAAATTTATATACTGGATTCCTTTTTTTAAGCCAGTTCCCTGTGAGTGTCCGGTTTAATGACTGTTTAAATTATATCTGCAATTTTCTGAGTGGTTCGCTTACTTTTCAAGTTTATAAACCAACACATCAACAATTCCCAGTCAATGGAAGAGCATTTCTCTGGGGAACTATGAAAATATACCTTGCATTTTAAATGCAATAAAAAGCATGACTAAACATGCCTCTGTTCTTTATAACACAGAAGTACCACATCTGGTCATTAAGAAAATGCATTATACAGAGTTGTACGGATGCCAGATACTTATTACAGAGAACTGTTTTATCCATTTAGCCCAATTTTCCAGATGTTTTATTACTTGGAGACAGGAGAATTGTTGAAACTGATGATTGAGGCCCAGTTATTTCAAGGGGCTCCACTGCAAACCATAGAAAGCATTTGAGGGACAAGTAATTCATGACAGGCCACAAGGCAATGCTTGAGGAAGGCTGTCATCTCACTGGGTCACAAATAATCCCAACAAAGAACAAAACACCCTATTTTAGTAACCCCAGACTTCACTTACAAAAATTGCCTCTTAGGCAAGCACTTAGTTGTCATTTCACATGCAAATGTGTATGCCCATAATTGGAGCAATTTTCATAATAGTAGGTCAAGTTGGCAGTGACATTGAAAATGGCCCAGGTTGGCTATGATTGGAGGCCTGGTTCTCATTGTCTGCAAGCTGGCAAAATTCTCACTTGGACCAGTTGGAAGTCTTGTCCTCATAAAGACAGCCGGATCAGGTTCAGCAGGAGCAGGTGCCGCTTCCCCACCCCTGCCCCAGCTCCCCTACTCCATGCCACCCCCAAAATCACAGCCCTAAGGGGCCCTGCCTGCACTGCAGAGCAGCAGCCTTGGGGCATTAGCGGAGCTTGCCCCGGCAGCCACAGTCATTGCTACCAATTAGAAGGCACCTCACCATGGTCAGTTCTCTCTGCCTGTCAATCAACCTGCTCAGAACAGAAATAGGGACTAGAAAGGGGAGCAGAATCTTGTTTAGCATCACTCATCTGGAGTTAGCATCTCTGTCTTTGCTTCACACACGTATGTATAGGAAAAAGCTCTCAGGACATGATGGAGATGTGTTCTTGGGCCAAAAGGGCCACCCTGAAAACTCATCTAAGCCAATGTGTCTAACAGCAAGTGTTGGGGAATTTATTCTAATTTTGCAAATGCTGGTATTTTTGTTATTATTGTAAATATTATATTTATTGTTATTTTTGTAAGTGCTGGTAGCCTCTGGCATTAGAGACAGTGGGACCCATATATCCTCTCCCTGACAACCTTCCTACCAGGTCGTGTATATTGCAGTGAAAGGGAATCTGACTCCAAATTCTGCCAATGTTTATTAACAAGCTGGTATTAACTTAAAAATTATCATACAGTCCATTTTTGGGAGTTTGGAAACAGCCTCATCTCTCTTCAGGCATTATAACAATTATTTGCCTGAGAGGTTCACTCCAAGGAGGAACAAAATATTCTAACCACAGAATTAGTCAGTTTTCAAGTTCAGTTAGGAAACAGAGTCCACTGGGAAGTGGGAGAAGACGGAATCAAGTGAATGTCCAGAGGTCAAGTGCTGCTCCAAAGGCGGGGCTGGGCTTGCTGGGTTTGCTCGTGTGAGGGCAGCAGCGCTGGTATAGTCTTTGTAGTCAGCCACAGATTTCAACTTGCATTTCACTAACTAATCCAATCATTCCCTAACCCTGCGTTGTTAGATTTCAAAAGCAGTATTCAAATCCGTACTTCTGGAGTGCGTCTTCTTGATTAGGACACTTCAAAGTCACTAATCATCCCTAAATGTGGATTCCCGATGAAGGGATCCTCAAATGCTAGCCACCACCACCCCCGTGACGCTATCTATAATAAATTATATTAACATAAATGACTACACAGGTTATATAACATCCACTGTCCACAAGGAGTAAGCCTGGGAAGGGATAAAGGGCTCTCAGGGGAAAGACAGCCTCTCCTACTGCTCCACAAAGTGATAGAGCTTGGCTCTTCAATATCCAGCCATAAAATGCCTTAATTGTGATTCATTTGGAGGCTGTATTACCTGATGGGGATAAGAAACATTTACCTGGGAGGGAGCTTCAGGAGAGTTGCAGCCATGTGCCTCTTCCAGCAGCTAGTTTTGTGTTTGTGTGTGTGTGTGTGTGTGTGTGTCTCTGTGTGTGCATGTGTGTGTGTGTGTTTCTCAGCACTCTTTGTTCTTTGATTTTGAATTCTGCTTTTCTCAGTCATCATTCTGTTTTCTTACAACATGTTCATATATCTTCAGGACTGGAGGTGGAGCAGGAAAGAGCAGTGCAGATTCAGGCTGCAACAGCAGAAGCTAACTTTTTCTTTGCTATGTAAGAGAATTTCAGAGAAGTAGCCTGGCCCCCATGGCAAGAGAATAGGATGTGTAGTTAGGCCAAGTGGAGTTCAAATCCTGACTCTCAAACTTCCTGGTAGTGCCTCTCTCGCCTCATGTTCCTCATGTGTTAAACAAGACCAGTCATATGTACCATGCAGGGTTGTTATCAGGGTTTGAGACACTGTATGTAAAGAATCTGGTGTATAGCAGGGCTTTAAAAATAGTGGTTTTATTAGCCCCCAGGGACCTCCTGCTATAAGCAGAGGACCCATCAAGATACAAATAAACACAAGTCATGATCAAGAATAGGTAACTATAGTGTAATTCATTGAGTGTTCTGATCGTCTCTGATCTTGAATAATTTAGTCTACGAAGGATTGTATCTCCTTCTTTATTAAACTGTATGTATATTCAAGTGCAGAAACCAAGACTAAGCATTCATCTCTATGTTCATTAAACAATTGCATTCCCTTATTTGGATGCAAGTCCTCTGTTCATTTTTCTACAGAATGCGTGTTGGTTTCTGTGAGCACTTTATATAGTAAATATACTATGCCATTACTAGCTGTGTTTGCCACAGTACATATTTTATTTATTTATTTTTGTGAGACAGAGTTTGCTCTTGTTGCCCAGGCAGAAGTGCAATGGCAGGATCTTGGCTCACTGCAACCTCTGCCTCCTGGGTTCAAGCAATTCTCCTGCCTCAGCCTCCTGAGTAGCTGGGATCACAGAAATGTGCCACCACGCCTGGCTAATTTTGTATTTTTAGTACAGATGGGGTTTCTCCATGTTGATCAGGCTGTTCTCAAACTCCTGACCTCAGGTGATCCGCCTGCTTCTGCCTCCCAAAGTGCTGGAATTACAGTCGTGAGCCACCACACCCGGTCTGCCACAGTATTTTTTAAAGTTCAAAGAGTACTCTTAAATTTTGGTTACTTTTTTGACATGCAAAATTAAACTTAAATTTTAACTACTGATTTTTTTTTCTGTTATGAGCATTATTCAAATCTAAGCTAAAAGGGAGACAGTCCTCCTTCTACCAAAGATTTAATAAATATGCACTTTCAATTTCTTCTAGGTTTTAAATAACTTACCTCATCAATAAATCTGGAATTAATTTTGGGAGGACTGAGATAATTATCTAAATTGATTTTTCCCTGAGGATCTCATCAATTCTTCCTATGCTATTTATTGAAAATCTTTCTCTTTCTCCCTGAACTGTGATGTCTCCTCCAGCATAAATTAAATCCTTACATTGAATAGGGTCTGTATCAGGCTATCAATCCTATATCATCGATCTGTTTGCCTCTTCTTAAACCAGCTCCATGCTGACTGTAGAATGCTGACACGTAGTGCTGGGGATGCAGGGTGCCAAGTGGCTGGCAGAGGAGAGAGGGAGGATTTCCAGGGAAGACAGTGGTATAAACAGGCCAAAGGGGAAGTTCAGGGCCTCATAAGATGACGAAAAGTACGTATCTCAATTTGGCTGAACAGTGGGGGAAATAAGTAAGAGACTGGGGTGAAAAAGAACTGGAAGGTAGTGAGCAACGCAGAGACAGGCCAGGGGCCCCAGGTTAACAAGAACGTCCCATGTGCAACAGCATAAGGGATATAAAACTGAAGAAGACATACTGATAGCTGCAGGAGGCAGACCAATCCTAGGCAAACAGGGGCAGATCCCCAGTGAAACCCAACCTTCAAACCAAAGACAGTTTGAAACCTGAAAGCCAAGCTTCTAGCGTTGGATAAATCTACGAACTAATTGAGAACCTCTCTTCCCATTTGGTGCATATTCCTCTGATTGATCCCCATCTTTCACCTGTTTTACAAGTACCTACCTTTCCCTAATTTTTTTTTAACACTGTCATGCCCACCTATGAGTGGTGCTTTTTTTTTTTTTTTGGTAGCTTTTTTTTGCCTACTCACAAACCAGTCAATACACACTCCCCATTCTGAGCTCATAAAAGCCCTGGACTCAGCCACACTGAGAAGGAAACCATCAGCTTCAGATGGGGGACCACCCTCATGCACCTCTCCACTGAGAGCTGTTTTATTGCTCAATAAAATTATTCTCTACCCTACCCTCCTGATCCTTCAATTGTCAGCCCAACTTTATTCTTCTTGGAGGTGGGACAAGAACTCGGGACCCACTGAATGCAAGTACACAGAAGGTTGTAATACTGTGGCCTTCTGCCCTCCACCAGTGAAGGGCCACTGCTCCATGCAACAGGAAGCAGCAGCTGGGCCAAGCCAGCCCCAGAGCCACCGGCTGGGGTGGGGAAAGATGCTAACAGAACTATTAACATGCCACCGTCAGTCAGGCTGTGGATGGCAGGACTAAAAGAGCTAGTTAGCATGCTGTAACACCCCCTCTGGGACTTTGGGGTCAGGGGCACACCTGCCTGGGCACCACTGCATTCCTCTTGTCTAGATGCTGGAGTCCACTGTGGGAGTGGCTTGCAACATGCCTGGTCCAGCCACAAGTCCCGCACAGAGCCTGCTCCTGTGCTGCTGCCTGGAACAATCAGCCAGACCCTGCACTTGCTCACTCACACACCCCCTCCCACCAGGGGCCAAGCATGCAGTTGTGGTGGCTGCAGGATCTGCACTGGAGTGCAGGCTGGGTGCAGCCCAGCAGGCCAAGTGGGCAGAGCATCTCCTATGGCGATCCCAGGCCTGAGCAAGGCTGGGCAGGAAGTCTCCAACTAGCAAAGTGACAGAGAAAAGTCCTGCATCAATATTATTGCTGTTCTCAAGGGAAAGGGTGGTACACAGAAACACTGATGGTAACAAAAAACAACTACGGTAAGGGACAACAATGCCACAAGAGTACTACCAACGAGGTGTTCCAAGACCCATGAAAATAATAAACATCTCCCCATTAATCTTCTCTCTTCATCAGACCTTACCTCTGCCGAACCCTGGAGTACTGGGAACAGCAATGTCCATCAACTGGTAAATGGATAAACAAATCCCACACACACAACACTACTCAACAATAATAGGAATAAACAAACTATAGATACACACTACAAGGTGAATGAATCTCAAAATAATTATGCTGAGTAAAAGAAACCAGACCAAAAAAAAAATGCCATTTGTATAAAATTGTAGGAAATGCAAACTAACCTGTAGTGACAGAAAGCAGATCGGTGGTTGTCTGGATGGAAGGTTATATGGGAGTAGGGCTGGGGGCAGGGACGGGAGAGAAGGATGAAAGGGAGGGATTGCAAAAGGGCCTGAAGAAACCATGGGGATGATGGGTATGTCCAATATCTGCTTGTGGCAATGGTTCCACTGCTATATATTTAAAACTTACCAAATTATACACTTTAAATATATGCAATTTATTATATGTCAATCATATGCAATAAAACTGTAAAAATAAATTTTATCTTATACTTGCTGAATCTTTTTTAATGGAGCTGGGCCAGATCGCAAGCACTGGTATTTTTTCAAAGCTCTCAAGGTGAGCCTGATGCACAATGAGGTTTAAAATCCTGGGTTCCGTGACACCTGAGACGCTTCCTGGATGTCTGATTCTGTCTGTCTGCAATAGGAGGACTCCTTAGCGAATGCTAGGATTCTCCTCACATAGAGAACAGCACCTTGGTGAAAATAGGCAGTGGCCACTCCTTTGCTATTGGTTATTCCTGCTTCTGTGCCTTACACTGGGATTTGGGCTGATGAGGTCTGCATGGTTTGTTCCTACAGAGCTTGCTGTCTGATCCAGGCTTCTGCTGTCCCAGTATATGTGATGCTTGTTCTCAGGCAACATCCCCCACCCTGACCCCTCTCTAGCATCATGACATGGTGAACTGTCAAAGTGGTCACCGTGTGCCCCTCATCCATCTCCCTGCCTGTAGTACACACTGCGAGCCCTTCAGGGAATGTGCTCCTTGCTCAGATAGGGCAGCTCTCCAGGGAAGCCCACTGCCCCCTCAGCTAACCAGCACATCTTCAACAAAAAAGAAGTTATATTTTCACTTGCTTCTGGAGGCTTCCAGCTGAGCTCTGTGGTCCTCTGCACACCACACAGCTCTTCGTGCCAATGTTGCCCAAGCACTTCCACCGGTGCCAGATGCGTGCCTGTAAGTCCTGATGTGAAGTGAGCCCTCACTCCATGCCCCAGAGGCAAGCTCACAACCTCTGAAGCTACAGACCACACTGAATGCATCTGACAGAAAGCAGAACCAAATGCCAATCCCTAGCCCCCAAGAATTTTTCTCTCTCAAAAAGACAAACACTCCACCTCTCTCTAGACCTCTTTAGAAGGGAAGAGAGGGCAGGCTGACATGCCATCTGACAGCAATGCCTTCTTTGCAAACCCTGCACTGGGTAGCTAGTGCCATTTCTGACCCCCGAGCGATGCCCTGTCACACCTTCTTATTCATATACACACATCAAATTAAGTCCCTTGTTCATTACATTTACCAGTCCCATCCCAGTTCAGCTTCCTCTGTCATCTCATATACAAGACAAATCGTGGAGGGTGGAAGGAAGGTAAAGAAGGAATTTTTTCTTTTTAGATGGAGTTTTGCTCTTGTTGTCCAGGCTGGAGTGCAGGGTCACCATCTCGGCTCACTGCAACCTCCACCTCCCGGTTTCAAGTGATTCTCCTGCCTCAGTCTCCCAAGTAGCTGGGATTACAGGCATATGCCACCATGCCCAGCTAATTTTTGTATTTTTAGTAGAGACGGAGTTTCACCACGTTGGCTAGGCTGGTCTCAAACTCCTGACCTCATGATCTGCCCACCTCGGCCTCTCAAAGTGCTGGGATTACAGGTGTGAGCCACCATGCCTCAGCCCGAAGGAATATTTTGAAGAGGGGTAGTAGACATGCAGTTGCCAACATGAACTTTGCCCCAAATCTGGAGATTTTGGATTTAGAAACCTTAGAAGTTTCACTTCTTCTGAGTCTTCACATCTTGTGGCATCAGAGCAGCCCTTGGTCACCAAAATGTTTCCAGACAGATTCAGATTTTTTTTTCTTAGCATTTGTTATTTGGTCTGCATTAACAGAGCAAATGCATACTCAAATTATATAAACAGTATTCATTAATAGAAAAGGTGGAACTGGAGAACAAGACAGAGTGTGGATTCCCACCAGAGGGCACTGTTTAATAGATAAGGAAGAGAAAGTTGTTTCTATGGCTAATTTTAGCTAAGCAGGGAGAAATGCTTGCCACCTGCCAGAGCAGATTTAACTCCAAGCCCTCTTCTTGCCCTTTTGGACAGGCCAGTTAAGCCCTCCTTGACAAATGTCACTCAACCTCAGTTTTCTTAATTGCAGTGACAGAATTCACAGGTATTTCAGGGTTGCTGATGGATATGTTATGAGGGTAGAGAAATGTGATCATCTAATATCAGAAGCTCCCTCCCTGCCACAGAATGTTCCCACTTCAGGAGTTAGGCAGCTTTGCTCGCCTGTCTGCCCAGGTGCTAGGCTGTCCACCCACCTCAACAAATTGTATCACTTTCCATGGGATGCTGAATTGGCTCACTGGGCATCCATCCATCTCCCCTCCTCCTAGTGTGTCCTCCTGCAGAACAGAGGCTGGCAACTACACTTCCCAGACTCCCTTGCTGCTGGGGTTCCATGTTCTTTAGTTTCTGCTCATTAGATGTGATAGCATGAGCCTTGAATTCAGATGTGAGTTAGGTGGAGACTGAGACGGGGGATGAGGTATCCCTTTGCTGTGTAGACGGGAGCTAAAATGGTATAATTCTAGAGTTAGCAGCTGTAGCAGAGGCTTCTCTATACAGCATGCAGCTTCCTGGTCATGACAAGAGCAGTTGCTCAAGGAATTTCAGCCAAGAGTCAAGCTCTTCAGCTCTCACAAGGATTCTGTGAGCCACTTGATACTCTGTAGTTAGTTAATTCCTCCTAAAACTAGCTGGAGTGGATTCTGTTTTGTCCACCTAAAATAATCAAAAGGGTCAGAATTTTAGTTTTATTCAAAGGGTGAGGATGAACAACCCAGAAATACCAACTCCAAAGGAATGGAGTTGGCTTTCCAAAGTAGGGAAGTAAAGATTTCATTTGTATAGGTGGGAACAGAGGCATTTTTAGCAGGATTACAACATTATTATTCATACAAGCTTGGCACATTTTTATGGCAATTTAATTGGCTGTAGGTCATGTTTCATTTTGAGAAGGGTACATTTAACATTTTTTAACACAGGGTGTAATAAACACTGGTTGTTTGTCATTTGATCTAAACAAACTAGAACAAAGGGGAAGTTAAATCTGTAACAAAGGTCCAAGCGTCATCAATTAAGGAAAAGGAGATTTCTATCCCAGATGCCATTTGTTTATCTCTAGTCATGGCATAGAATGAGAAAAATGAAAAAGCAAGCTAATCCGTAACCTGGAACAGAAGCTGTAAGCATATGTGATGCAGGTCACAGCCACATCTCTGTCAAGGCTTAAAGCATTTTTGGAGGTTCCAAAAGCTTCTAAATTTTATGTTCTCAGTTCTCTGTAACTAAGCATTGAATAACTGATAAATTATCTACCTGTAAGTCTGAACTAGAAGTCTGACACATTTCCTAAATTCCTCTTTCCTCATTTCCCATAGCTAACGGATCCACAGATATTGTCAGAATATTATCTAAATAAGTTGTGTCACAGAAAAAATTATTTGGACACTTGTTAAAATGAAAAGGAAAACTTTATTCAGGACTGTTCCAATAGGTGTCAAGACTATTGCAATAGGGGAGTCAGATCAGGCTGAACTCTGAATATTGCAAAGACATTAGGAGGTTTATAAGCAACAAGCAGAGTGAGGGCATCAGTGGATGGAAACGTATTAAAAGGAGACATCAAGGGTAAGAGGATTCTTGCTGAAGGCAGGCCAGGGTGATCAGATATCAAGGACAGGGAATGAGGAATTTAATTAAGATATCGAGAGCAGTTAAATATCAAGGGTGGGTGATTCTTACTAAACTGACTGATCTAGATTCTTGCTAGAACTGGGCTATGCAGGCCCAGGAAGGATGGGGGCCAAAGTTGAAGTCTGGTGCAGAAGAGGCTTAGTTAGGGCTCAGAGCATGACTAAAGTTTGTCAAGAGAGAGTCTTTGTCCATTGATATAGGAAAAAGTGCTCAGCACAGAGCAACAAGAGGCTCCACGAGTCCCTTCTCCTCCTCGTTTTGCTATTACATGATTCCAGGCTGTGAGGGAGGAGAAAGCTTGGTGGATTCAAATAAATGACAATCACTGCCCCTGGAGCACACAATTGAGGGTGGAAGTGTTGTGGGCAGACAGGTGGGCAGATGCAAGATTCTGCCACACGGTGCAGGCCGTATTAAAGATCCTGTATTTTATTCTAGGGACAGTGGGGAACAAGCCATTGAAATGTTTTAAGCAAGGAAGTGATAAGACTGACTTTATGTTTTACAAAGATGACTTTGTCAGCTGTGTTTCCACAGCTGATTGGGGTGGAGGGGCGACCTGGTGGTATAAGCAGCAAGTGGAAAGAGCTTTCCAGGCCAACACCTAAAGCTCTATTTCATTCCTGTATAATCTCTGAGGGGAAATTGAGTGGGGAGGGAATCTTATTAATAGCAGCAACAAAAAGAATGAAGCATGCCTAAAAGGAAATGTGAAAGACCTTTGTAAAGTAGAGTATAAAACTTTGGTGGCAACATAAAATAATTTTATAAATTAAGAGAAAGTATTGCTAAGTGGAAAGCCCCAATATGGCACAGATGTCAGTTTTCTCTGAATTGATCTATAATGTGAATGCAATTCCTACCAAAGCCGTCTTTGTTTTTTGTTTTGGACCTTGTCAATCAGGTCTTCAAGTTCATATGGAAGGAAAAATTATTATTGTCATTAGTTTTAATATAAGTAGAGAATGTATTTGGGCCAAGCTTGAGGAGTGCAACCCAGGAGCATAGATTCAAATTGCCCTGAATATAGACTCCAATTATCAACAGTTACAAATGCACTTTATTTTTTGTAAAGACAGTGTCTCACTATGTTGCCCAGGCTGGTCTCAAACTCCTGGCCTCAACCAATTGATCTTTCCACCTCATCCTCTGGACTGAAGTCCCATTCCAAAGTGCTGGGACTTTAGGCATGAGCCACCATGCCTACATGTGAATTTTTAAAGGGAAAGAAGGGGCTAGGTGCAGTGACTCACTCCTGTAATCCCAACACTTTGGGAGGCCAAGGTTGGCAGATCACTTTAGCCAGGAGTTCAAGACCAGCCTGGCCAACATGGCAAAACCCTGACTCTACTAAAAATACAAAAATTAGCTTGCATGGTGGCATACGCCTGTAATTTCAGCTACTCGGGAGGCTGAGGCAGGGGAATTGCCTGAACCTGGGAGGCAGAGGTTGCAGTGAGGGGAGATTGCACCACTGCACTCCAGCCTGCATGACAGATGAGATTCTGTCTCAAAAAGAGGTGGGGCAGTGGGGGTAGGGGGAAGAAGGGGCAGTTCCTAATTGTTTAC
Organism: Cacajao melanocephalus; assembly: GCA_963573385.1. Classification (NCBI taxonomy): domain Eukaryota; kingdom Metazoa; phylum Chordata; class Mammalia; order Primates; family Pitheciidae; genus Cacajao; species Cacajao melanocephalus. The sequence goes on from CAUYLG010068027.1 coordinate 28,471, forward strand.
TCATAATTTACATTAAAATAACATAAGCTATTGATTGGCTATACATTGTTCTTTGTTTTGTTTGTTTGTTTTTGAGATGGAGTCTTGCTCTGTCACCCAGGCTAGAGTGCAGTGGCGCAATCTCAGCTCACTACAACCTCCACCTCCCGAGTTCAATTGATTCTCCTGAGTAGCTGGGACTACAGGCACTTGCCACCCACGCTCAGCTAATTTTTTTATTTTTAGTAGAGATGGAGTTTCACCATGTTGGCCAGGATGGTCTCAATCTCCTGACCTTGTGATCCACCCACCTCAGCCTCTCAAAGTCCTGGAATTATAGGCGTGAGCCACAGAGCCTGGCTACATTGTTCTTTGTATCACAAATTCCAGAAATATGAAGATAATGAATGAAGCAGCTAGACAGAAACAAAATAAACAATTGCTCCCAAGCATAAAGGGGTGGCCTGTTGCACATTTGCATGACTAAGTCCCAAACTCTGGTCTCTCTGGGCCTGCAGATTTCACTTAGCGCAAACTGCTCTGAGATATTTGAGGACAGATATAGTAAATATCAATTTTACTCTCAGATTCTATTGGGGCAGGATTGATGTATTGCATTCTATTAAATTATTTGCATTAATTTTCTTCTCCTGTTTTTTTGTTTGTTTTTTTTTTTTTGGTACTCCTCTCAGAGGTCCTTGCCAAGTTCAGCTGTCTTTGCCAAGACCAGTAATTCAACAGTGCACCTTCATAACAGGTCTTTATTTAATCTTATTCCTTTCCTGTCTCACTCTCCCCACTGTCATTGCTTCTTTATGGAATTATTTCCAAATAAACTACCTCATATTACGTATTTTAATTTTTTAATTTTTCATGCTTTATTCCAGTAGCTTTTGGGGTACAAGCGTTTTTTTGTTAAATGGATTAATTATATAACTGTGAATTCTGAGATTTTAGTGCACCTGTCACCTGAATAGTATACAATGTACCTAATGTATAGTTTTTTTTAGCCCTAGCTCCTCTCCTACCCTCCCGCTTCTGAGTCTCTGAAGTCTATTACATCGCTCTGTATGTGGAAGAAAATCTCATTTAAAATAGGAAGAAATTTTAGAAATAAAGCAATGTGTGTGCATGCCCTTCAAGATATGAAAGCATAACTCAAAATTATAATGATTAAAACAGTTCGGTTGGGTGTGGTGGCTCACACCTGTAATCCCAGCACTTTGGAAGGCTGACACGGGTGGATCATCTGAGGTCAGGAGTTCGAGACCAGCCTGGCCAACATGGTGAAACCCCGTCTCTACTAAAAATACAAAAAAATTAGCTGGATGTGGTGGCGGGTGCCTGTAATTCCAGCTCCTCAGGAGGCTGAGGCAGGAGAATCGCTAGAACATGGGAGGCAGAGTTTGCAGTGAGCCGAGATTACACCATTGCACTCCAGCCTGGGCAGCAAGAGTGAAACTCCATCTCAAAAATAAATAAATAAATAAATAAAAACAGTGCAACATTGACAGCATAGCAAGGGCCCGGAAAGAGATATGCAGACCAACAGAACAGAATAAAGAGCCTCATCAGAACTATACAGCTTTGTGAAAATTTAGAATAAACTATACAACATGTTTTAAATCAGTGAAGAAAGAATAGCCTATTCAATATATGACATTTTGATGATTGGCTATCCATTTGGAAAAAAAAAGTTAGAAGCCTTACCTCAACTATATACAAAAATAAACATCAGCTGGAGTAAAGCATACAATTCAAAAACAAAACTATAAAAGCCTTGGGGGGAAAAAAAGGGCATTTTTATCATCGTTGAATGATCATGAATCCTAAAATGGACAAATCCCAAAACTCAAAAAGGAAGATTAACAAATTTGATATTAAAAAAGTTTAAAACTACCATGAGACAACATATCACATAAATAAAGATAAAAGAAGATTAACAGGGAGAAAATATTTGTAATATACAGCACAGATTGATATTCAATTTAAAAATCACCCATACAAATCGCTAGAGGAAAGAAAACAACCCAAAGAACATAAAAAGGTTCTCAGAAGTTATAAAATGGTTAATTTATTCAATTTCACAAGTAATCAAAGAAGTGCAAATTAAAACAATTTACAAAATTGAAAAAGATTGATAATGTGTGATGAGGTTATAGAGAAATGGATGCTCATACACTGTTACCGTTTTTGGAGGGAAATTTGGCACTGCCTGCTAACATTTAATTGTACATATCTTAAGTCTTGGTAATTTGTCACACAGCAATAGATAAATAATACTTGGAATATATTAACTGGTACTTGGAAGTAGGGTGCAGCCATACCAAACACCTAAAATATGGGAGTGATTTTGCAATTAGGCAGTGGACAGAAACTGGAATGATGTTGAAGATAGGCTTAGTGAAAGCATGAAGTGCCTTGAAAAGACTTTTAGTAGAGGTATACACTTGAAGAGACTCACTTTAAAAGAGTGACGACAGTATTACTGGAAACTGGAAGAAATAGATCCTTGTTATGCCATGGCAGAAAGATCAACAACACAGTAGCTAGCAGTAATGTGGAAAGTAGATGTGTCCATCTAAGCGAATTTGTTATCTAACTACACAGATTGCCAGCTAGTGTTCAGGGTGACTTCTAGCATGTGAGCAGTGCAAGATAAGCTAAAGGGAGGACTCTTGGTTGGGCGTGGTGGCTCATGTCTGTAATCCCAGCACTTTGGGAGACCTAGGTGGGCAGGTCAAGTGTGAGGTCAGCAGTTTGAGACCAGCCTGGCCAACATGGTGAAACTCTGTCTCTACTAAACGTACAAAACTTAGCTGGGAGTGGTGCCCACACCTGTAATCCCAGCTACTCAGGAGGCTGAGGCAGGAGAATCGCCTGAACCCAGAAGGTGCAGTTTATAGTGAGCAGAGATCCTGCCCCTGTACTCCAGCCTGGATGACAGAATGAGACTCTGTCTCAAAAAATAAAATCAAATAAAATAAATAAGGAGTACTGTTGAACATAAAGGAGCCAGATTTGATTTTTTTTTCTTAATGTCCAGGCTCTTTAGATAGCCAACAACACTAGAATGAAAATATGGCTTTCAGGCAGAAATCAAGTCCAGGCACCCTCAGGAAAACATGGTCTAAATAGGAAACCCAAGTTGTAATTATACAATCCCTTAAGACCTCAGAAAGATCTATTATTGTGGTGTCTTAGAGTACTTTTCAATCAGACAAAAGGTCCTCTAAATATTTTAACAGTATGACTGACAAATCCTCTCAAACAACAGAGCGTATCTTGAAGAGATGTGTGGATGTGGCTTTTGTCTAATGGTATGAACCTCGGTGAGATTCACAGGGAATCAACATAGTCTTTAACAGATTTATATCAGCAGAAACACTGCCAGCCTGAACTGAAAGGGATACTATCATTCATGAAAAAGGAAGGATGACTCAAAAGTCACAGCTGCCCATGAGGTGACACCAAGAACCATAGGGAATTATTTCCAGTCTTTGAATCCGGATTAAGGAACTTCAGCATTTGCCTGGCTGGATTTTGGAATTGCTAGACCCCTTGTTGCCTTTCCTTTCCCCTTTTTGAACAGGAATGTTTACAGTGGTTATTTTATGCCCATCCCACCACTGTATTTTTGTGTGGGGGAGGAGTGGGAGGCAGAGAACTTGCCTTTAGTTCACAGGTCTTCAGATAGAGAGGAATTGTACTTGAAGAACTTTAAGGAAGTATATCCAAGGAATCTCATCCACACCTGGGTGTAATTTATATGCTAACATTCTGGATCTCAAGCTGCTGTTCTAAAGGGATGAGACTTTTGGGGTTTCTAGGAGGAAAGGAATGTGTTTTGCATGGAAAAAATAGAAATAATTTGTTGTGAGAAAGTATACTCCTCCCGCCGGGCACGGTGGCTCACACCTGAAATCCCAGCAGTTTGGGAGGCCAACACGGGCGGATCACCTGAGGCTGGGAGTTCAAGACCAGCCTGACCAACATAGAGAAACCCCATCTCTACTAAAATTACAAAATTAGCCGGGTGTGGTGGCACATGCCTGTAATCCCAGCTACTTGGGAGGCTGAGGCAGGAGAATTGCTTGAACCTGGGGGGTGGAGGTTGCAGTGAGCCAAGATTGTGTGTGTATATATATATATATATATATACACACACACACATATATATATACACACACACACATATATATATACACACACACACATATATATATACACGTATATATATGTATATATATGTGTGTGTGTGTATATATATATATATGAAGGATATATATATATATATATTCCTCCCTTCAAAAGGTGGAAGCTAATTCCCCTTCCCTTGAATGTGGGAATAATAAAAGCAGAGAAAAAATAACAGCAGGTACACACGTTAGGATTCCATTTCAGGGGTATTCAGCACACGGGGCACCCAGGTGGAGAAACTTGATTCAGATTCTGATTAGACTAGTAAGTTGATAGTCTTTAAACAAAGGTTTGATTTTACCCTATAGAAAGTAAAAATCCAGTGACGCATTTTAAGCAATGGTGTTATGTGCTTAGAAAGGTCCTCAGGGAAACCAGATACCATACAGATGAATTCAGTTGTAACACATTTGCTGTAAATCCATATAGCAGTCCACGTTTTCATAGTTCAGTCATCTGGGGAAACTTGTTTCAGCTCCATGTTGTTTTAATTCCGTACATTAGCTTTAATTAGCTGTGGTATCTTGAGCAAATCATTTAGTTATTTGGGGCCTTGGAGCCTCAATATAGTCCTCTAAAATGGGGACAATGAAACCTACCTCTTAAATTGTTTGCGGATAAAGTAAGAGGATGATAATAATGTGCCTGGTGCCTTGTTGGTGGTGAGTAAGTTGTAGTGATTACTGCTTAGACCAATGGTGCTCAACAAGATGATATTTGGCAATATTTGGAGACATTTATATTTTTTACCACTGAGGCTCAGGGGTTGGGGGTGGTGCTACTGATGACTAGTGAGCAGAGGCCAGACGCTGCTAAACATCATATAATGCACAGGACTGCCACCCAGAACAAAAAATTATCTGGCTAAAAATGTCTGTAGGGCAGAGGTTGAGAAACCCTGATTTAAAATATAACCCAAACTGGGTGTAGTGGTGTAGGTCTGTAGTCCCAGCTATTCAGCAGGCTGAGACAGGATCGGTCAAGCCCAAGTTCAAGTCCACCCTGAGTAACATAGTGAGATCCCATTTCTACAAAGAAAAATATAACCCAACCATGAGTATGTTAATATTATTCCCCTGTTATAGCACGCTTTTAAATAATGAGTCAGAGTTAACAATGGGGTGCAACAAAAAAGAGATCTGATACTTTCACAAAATCTCAGGGCTTGGTGAATATAACTCCAAATCTTCCTGAAACCACCCTCCATCACCCTAATTCCTAAATGCTCACAGTCATTCCCACTGATAATTTATCTCTTCCAAGGCTTCTAGCCTTCAATTTCCTTGCATCTGAGATCTGCTCTTAAACTGTTCAGTGACTTACTTCTAAGGAAGATAATGTGGTAGCAGTGATGCATGTCACTTACAAGATTAAGCTATATAAAGGCATCGTGGCTTCCTCTTTGCTCTCTCGCTCAGTTCATTTGGTTGGGAGAAGTCAGCTGCTATATTGCAGGTATGGCAAGTAACTCAGACTTTCAGCCAGTAGCCAGTAAGAAACTGAGGTCTGTTGCCAACAGCCATGTAAGTTAACTTAGAAGTAGATCCTCTGGCACTAGCCAAGCCTAGAGAAAAAAACCTTCAGACAACTGCAGCTTCATGAGATAATCTAATACAGAATCACCCAGCTAAGACTCCTAAATTCCTGACCCACGAGGACCGTGAAATGTTTGTCATATTATTTATTACCTGTAGTTGTTTCAAGCTCTTAAATTTTGGAGTAATTTATTACACCACAATAGATAACTAGGACACAATGTGAAGTTGTCATTAAGTATATAGTAATTGCAACAACATAAATTGGAGATTGAATCTTGGAAACATTATGCCGGGCTTCCATTGACAGTAAAAAGTGGGAGTGAAGATCGATACTGGAAATTATATTTGTCTTAATTATAAGAAGAGGGGAGAATAGTGTGCCACAGAGGTTTTCTTTTATGGAAGAAGTTTCAACATGCACCATGTAAGGGTGGAAAGATGTGATACCTTTCCTCACCCATCATGAGTCACGGCTGACACTCATATAACAAAAGAGCAGATTAGCACAAAGAAAGCATCACAGATTTATTTAATCAATTTTACATGACCATGGGAGCCTTTGGAAATGAAGACTCAAAGACCCAGGAAAAGCTGCCTATTTTGATGTTTATAATTGATGCAGAGCAGACAGCCAGGCAGAAATGTGACTGGACAAAAAGGATATGATCAACCTAATGGTAACAGAGAGGAGAAATGGGTCAGGTCATGTCTGTTCAAAGTCTTTTCGGCCTCTCTGTGTGGTATTCCTTCCTCCAGGACATGGAGCAGGGTCCCTCTGGAACAAAAGTCTTGAAAGCCACTATCAGACAAGGTAGGTCAGAAAAACTCTTTATGGCCAGCTCCTACAGAAAGGCACAGGAAGATTAGAGTAATATTTCTAGATTTTATGACTGGCTTTGGGGGCGAATGGGCTCCAGTTTTTCTTTTGTTCTGAGACAGAGTCTTGCTCTGTTACCCACGCTGGAGTGCAGTGGTGCACTCCTGACTCACTGCAAACTCTGCCTCCCGGGTTCAAGCGATTCTTGTGCTTCAGCCACTCAAGTAGCTGGGATTACCGGCGTGTGGCACCACATCCAGCTAATTTGAGTATTTTTAGTAGAGATTAGGTTTTGCCATGTTGGCCAGGCTGGTCTCTAACTCCTGGCCTTAAGTGATCCACCTGCCTCAGCCTCCCAAAGTACTGGGATTACAGGCATGAGCCGCCGTGCCCACCGTGCTCTGGTTTCTCTGACCCATTCTGGAAAAGAGGAATTCTAGTTTCTATGGCTTGCTTTGGGGGAGAAAGGGGAGCAGGAGAAAGAAAGGCAGGAGAAGGTCAGAAAGATCTCCTGAGCCTCTTTTCTTCAGTTCAAAGTATTCAACACGCCAAAGTGCCACACTTCGGTTCTCATTTTCTTTTCTTTTCTTTTCTTCTTTTTTTTTTTTTTTCCTTTTTTGAGACAGAGTCTTGCTCTGTTACCCAGGCTGGAGTGCAGTGGCATAATCCCGGCTCACTGCAACCTCTACCTCTCAGGTTCAAGCAATTCTCTTGCTTCAACCTCCTGAGTAGCTGGGATTACAGGCACATGCCACCACACCCGGCTAATTTTTTGTATCTTTAGTAGAGATGGGGTTTCACCATGTTGGCCAGGCGGTGTCAAACTCCTGACCTCGTGATCCACCTGCCTCGGTCTCCCAAAGTGCTGGGATTACAGGTGTCAGCCTGGGGTCTCATTTTCTGAGTCCCAATAATCATTACAATTTTTTGAAGTCTTTCCTTAAAGTTCTTCCACCCTCATTTTCAGAATACGTATTGTAGAGATCTGTGGTTTTGGTCTGCCTAGCGTTTTCTCCTTCTGGACAAGGAAAGGGAGAACACCTCTACTCCCTTTGGCATCTCCATTCCATGTTGGTCATGTGACTTCCTTAGGGGCTTATGAAATCAAACTTGTCAGTTGGGATCCTTTATCAGGACCCACACAGGTGAGTGACAACATATGCTTTCTTGAGGAGTTGTCCTTGCTGCCCTGCTGCTGTTGGGGTATCGTAATGAGAAGAACCTGCCTGAGAATGAAGCTAATACACAGAAAAACTGAGTTGAAAGATAGAGCTATATCAGAAGAGGGGAGGGAAGGAGGGGACAGAGAGAGCCTATTTTAGTCCCTACCACATTGGATCCAGCAATATTGTTCTGCTTGCATCTAGATCTTTTATTTCCATATAAACAAAATAGATTTAAAGTAAAAATTCATGATATGAATTCCTGAGAGCAACTAAAATATTTGCTTGTGACAGAGGTGCGATAGATACAGAGTTTCTTTTCTTTCTCTCTTTGGGGATGGTGGTGCTGTTGCTCAGGCTCATAGGGCTGTGCTGTGTCCCCATAGGACATGACCCAATTGTTAAACTATTTAGCAATCTTCCTGTAACATTGCTTTATTGTCTGTGAAACAGACTTAATGTAATAATTTTCTAATTAATTAGCTGAATAAACCTTTAACACTTTTTCATTCTATTTTGAAACAGTCATATTTTTAACGCTCTTTGACAAGTCCTTATTTTTCTATTAACCTGGCCCACAGTGTCCTTTTCAGAAGTCCTCTCATCTGTCCCCTGCCAAGAGGTTCTCTCAGGATCTCTCTGGCGTGCTCTGCCCCAGGGAGTTCTGATGGGAAGGCTATATTGACTACAGCTGAAATGCCGTTACAGAAAAGCCAAGATTTAGGAGCAAATGAACTCAGCTCTCATCTCCGTTACCTGGTGTTTGGGCTGAGTAGCGAAAGGTGCTCCCCAAGCTTGGCTTCTGCAGCTTCACTGAAGCCAGGGACCCAAAAGAGAGCAGAGGCGTGAGCAGCAACCCAGCACCGGGCTGGCGTCCCGAGCCTGTGCACCGGACCCTTTTCTTTTTATTTCTTTTTTGTTTTTGTATTTGAGACAGAGTCTCGCTCTGTCGCCCAGGCTGGAGTGCAGTGGCGCGATCTCAGCTCACTGCAACCTCCGCCTCCCGGGTTCAAGCGATTCTCCTGCATCAGCCTCCGGAGCAGCTGGGACTACAGGCGCGCACCACCACGCCCAGCTAATTTTTGTATTTTTAATAGAGACGGGGTTTCACCATGTTGGCCAGGTTTGTCTCGAACCCCTGATTTCAGGTGATCCTCCAGCCTCTGCCTCCCAAAGTGCGGGGATTACTGCGTGAGCCAAAGTGCGTGAGCCACTGCGCCCGTCCAGCACCGGGCCCTTTTCTTACTTTGGCCATCCCGTCTTTGAAGTTGCTCTCTGGGCTCTGCTCCTACCCGAGGGCACCCCTGGAGGAAATTCTCGGGGCGGCCTGGGCAGGGCGGGCCGGGTGAGGGCGCGCCTGGGGCCTGGAGGCGGAGTCGGGGGCGGGGCGCGCCGTCACCTGACTCGGTGACTCACACGCTGCCCCGCTTCCTCCGACCCGGGGCCCTGGGCGGGAAGTCGGGTCCCGAGGCTCCGGCTCGGCAGACCGGGCGGAGAGAACTGAGCGGCCATGGAGCTGCGCGGGCTGGGGCTGCTCCGGCTGCCCATGCTGCTGGCACTGCTGTTGGCGACGCTGCTAGCGGCAATGTTGGCGCTGCTTACTCAGGTGGCGCTGATGGCGCAGGCGGCTCTGGCCCCGGGCGTAGTGGCCCAGCCCGGGCCGGCGCTGTGGCCCCTGCCACTCTCAGTGAAGATGACGCCGAACCTGCTGCGCCTCGACCCGGAGAACTTCTACATCAGCCACAGCCCCAATTCTACGGCGGGCCCCTCCTGCACCCTACTGGAGGAAGCGTTTCGGCGGTGAGCGCTCCCGGCCCTGCCGGGAGTTGTCCTGGGGAAGGGGAGAGGCGGACCACCCCGGGGCGCTGTGCAGACCACCACCCCACTGCACAGACGAGAAAACCGCCCCGGAGAGGGCAGGCGATCTGCCCAGCGCCACACGGACTGAACCCACGCTCTTGCCCCCACCCTCCTCCTGCTTCTTAAGGGACACCTTCGGTGCTCAGGAGCCCTGGTTGGAGAGCAGGATACTAAGTGGAAGAGAGGTTGCTCGGAGGCCCTGTTGGGCAAATGACATGGATGGAAGGGACACCGTTTCCCCAGCTCCAGAGCTGGGGAGAAAAGGGACACCTTATTTGAAGGGCGTCCTAAGGGCTGATAAGTTACCCGAAGGGCTTAGACAGGCTCTCTTGAAGGACCAGGAGTTCCCCAAACCTGGCTGTCATTTATAGGCCAGTTTCACCCCCTTGACACTCCTCAAATCTCCTGGTAACAACTCAGATGGCAGAAGTCATCAGTTGCGAGCACTGGCTAAAACTCCTCTCCCTCCTAAAATCTGTTCCATATAAAATGTGAGATGTTTGCATCTGCGTTTATGCGGCCGGTGGTTAGGCAGTATGGGACTTGTTTCTCAACACCAATCAAGTGTCTGCTCTCCCTGCTTCCTCTTTTACAGACCCCTAGTTGGCGCCTCTGTCTCTCTCGCCCTTTGGCTACAGTCAGGGTGAATTTTGTCATGGGAGTCAGCCAGTCACACCATAGACAAGGCAGGTTCCCCTGAGGAGATAGTTGAAGAAGCCACACACTGTCCCCTCAGTAGGAGGCCTGTGTAGGTGGGACTGTCCTGAAGGTGTGTCGTGCCCAGCAGAATTGTAATTTGGTGCTAGCTGTACTGCCCCCTGGCATCCCCTGAGCGTGTCGCTGTACCCAGCGGATACTATAAAGCTTAACTGTGCTTGCAGGACACTGAGCAGGTGGAGAGGAAATGCAGAGCTAACTGAATAACGTGTTCTGACCCCAGATAGGACTGGTGCCTAGGCTCAGGCTAAAGAGGCCCAAGATGCTGAGGGCAGAGGTGGTTCATTCACTGCAGTCAGAAGGCTCATGCTTTCCTTCTGTTTTGTACAACTAAATGTGTATTATCAGTTCTGTTTTAGACACACACTCGAATGGGCCTTTTCCAATCTGCTAAGGCCAGAGGGGTGAAGATGTAGAACCAAAGTGTGGTTGCATTGGGATACTCAGGAAGATTGCCTGGAAAGTACTTGAAGGTTGTCTCAGAAGGTCATGACTAGGGTTGGAAATCTTTTAAAAGCAAACACCCTTATTATGTTCGCCTTGGAGCTCAGCTTGTAGAATTGGGTTTTCCTTCTGTGTCATACTGCTAAATCAGACAAAGACTTGGTAATATGCTGAACTCAGTATGACAAGAAAGCATGGGTGATGTAAGTTAACAATAGGTATATAACCAGGACTTGAATCAGCTGTGAGATAGTTAGAAGGCAAGGCTTGGCATTTCAAGGCAGGTGCAGGTAATTACCTGAGGAATTTGCCTAATTCATGGCCTCTGTGTGAAGCAGCCATTGATTATGCCTGGCATTGTTAGGAAGCAGGTCATAAAATGTATTAGCCCTTATGGCTAAGACTTGAAGGCATGCATGTGAGCATTCTAGGAACTCAGGAGGGCAGCAGCTATTTCGGAGTAAAAGCACAGAGGGGTTGGAAGGATTTGGAAATATGGGGGTGTTCAGAAAGTGCTGCGTGGTCAGGAACACACACAGCCTAGGCCCCAGATTGTTCAGAATCATGTTGCCCCTGTCTCAGAAGAGCCCAAGTTGTATCACAGACCCTGCTTTGAAACAGAATGGTTTTTGCAGGCAGAGGGCTTGGCTGCTAGATACATAGCTGCTGCTTCAGCTTCTAGAAGAGTGTCCATCACATGCTAGTCACTTGTTTTTAAAAATAAATGAATAGCTTCACTCCTTCATTTCCTGGAAGGCGAAATTCACCCACATACCTTTGACATACTGCCTCACAGCCCTTTGAGCTTTCTGTTAGAATTTTACTACCTAGGGTCAAGGTTCTAAGCTAGCTTCCAATTCAGATCTCGAAGCTGCTGGCAGCTGTAATTATCTTTTTAAAAAATTTTTAACTATGGCAAAATAGACATAAAATTTACCATCTTAACCTTTTGTAAGTATTTCAGTGGTCTTAATTTCCTTTTTAATCTGTCAAGGTTTTCCTATGAGAAGGGCCCTCAATATCTTCATCCATTCCACTCTCTCATTGGTTAACTTCCATATCCTTGCAAACATGTCAGAATTTTCCTACCTCCTCTTCTGTGAAAAGGCATAAGACGTTCTCACACAAAAGTAGCATATACAACCTTCCAGCTTACCAAAATCTATAAAATATTATTTAAACAATTGCTCTGAAGCCTATCTGGTCTTTTTTATTTAATATTCTCTGATTTTTGGATACCAACAAAAGGTACATTTTAAAGGCTCTGGTGAGAATTCTGGACCTTCTTTTGGGGGTTTACATTTAACTAGGATACTTTTGTACTAAGGTAACAGGAAGCTGACTCAATCTGGCTTAAACAATAAGAAACTTTATCTCACACCTTAGGATGTCCAAACATAGGGATGAATATAGGGCAAGTTTACTAAGTGGCTCAATAGTATTGCCAGGGATCCATATTCTTTCTGTCTTTGCTCTGTCCTCTTTAGTGTAGCAGCAACTGGTCCATCTGTCACGTACAGAGAAACAAAATTTTCTTGTGATTTGCTCAGAAGAACTCTCCCTAACCCCCACAGCCTATCACTAGTCAGAATTGGTTTTTCATTCCCAAGAGTGATGGATTACCATGATGGTTTCACTACTGGTTTTTAACATGAGCTTCATATATCACTTAGGAGTATGGGGAAGCTTTTAAAATTCCCATGCCTGAATCCCATTCAAATAGATTCTGATTGTGAAGGCCTGGACATTGGGATTTTCAAAAAACTTCCCAAGTGATTCCAAGGTACAGATTGGGGACAGAATCTCTAATTGGACTTAAAATGGGTGGCATGGATTTGAGGAGTTAACTACAATGTTCACTATACATCTGTTTTTAAAATTTGGCTAAAATGCTTTTAAAATGTGTTTACATTTATTTCTCAAACAGATATCATGACTATATTTTTGGTTTCTACAAGTGGCATCATGAACCTGCTGAATTCCAGGCTAGCACCCAGCTTCAACAACTTCTTGTCTTAATCACCCTTCAGTCAGAGTGTGATGCTTTCCCCAACATATCTTCAGATGAATCTTGTAAGTACCTATGCAATATTAGTGTATTATATCCAGGGTGCTCACTGATGAGGACTTCAGTGCCAAAAGCTGGCTCATGCTAGGAACCATTGTGAGTTGTCGACCAGTGAGTTTATGATTCCTGTTTTTAAAATAACCTTTATTCCAGCACTTTGGGAGGCCCAGGCAGGCAAATCACAAGGTCAGGAGTTTGAGACCAGCCTGGCCAACATAGTGAAACCCTGTCTCTATTAGAAATACAAAAATTAACCGGGCATGGTGGTGCGTGCCCAGCTACTCAGGAGGCTGAGGCAGGAGAATCACTTGAACCTGGGAGGCAGAGGTTGTGGTGAGCCAAGATTGTGCCACTGCACTCCAGCCTGGGCAACAGAGCAAGACTCCATCTCAAAATAATAATAGCCTTTAAAGTCTGATTATAAAAGTGTACACAGTCTTTGTGGAAAATTTTTAAGTACAGTAAATGCAGAAGAAGAAGAAATAAATCACTTAATAATCTCAGCAGACAGAATTAATCACTGTCATTTTAGGTGTTTTTTTTTGCTTTTTTGCAGAGTAAAACATTTAAGCATTTTACATAGACATAAATACAAACATAAGCACTGACATGAAAATGGCAGTAATTCTGTACATATGCATCATGTATTTTTATATTTTTATATCATGCTTTTTTGCAAAATATAAACATGAATTTCACTAGTTTTCTGCGATATCATTTTTAATGGCTGAATAATGTTCTGTCACTGTATGGATACGCTGACTTGGCTTATCTCTTTTGAATGTCTAGGTAATTTCTTAACTTTTATCTTTGAAAATATCTGTTTGTGTCCATGATCTTTATTTATAATCTAATTTTACACAAAGATAATGCAGAGCTGGGGGGAGAGGGTGGGTACAGCAGTTTCATTTGATTGACAGTATAATCAACATTTAGCTGTATGATTTTTGTCCTCGTTGTCGCCTAAATGTTATTCTCTAGGGCTTTTCCCAAATTGTTTTAAAAAGAACAAACAAGTGGACATACCTTTTCTATAGGTTATACTACCTAGGAATAATGTGGAATTGCACCAAGGAATCAAGGAAGGGCAGTATAAGGATACGTGTAATATAAGATTAGTGCAAGAGAGAGCAGACAGGGGAACTGAGTGTAAAGACAGAGGCTGGGCGCAGTGGCTCATACCTGTAATCCCAGCACTTTGGGAGGCCAAGGTGAGTGGATCACTTGAGACCAGGAGTTCCAGACCAGCCCGGTCAATATGGTGGCAGAGGTTGTGATGAGCCACAACCTCTCTAAAAAATACAAAAAGTTAGCCGGGTGTGGTGGTGTGCACCTGTAATCCCAGCTACTCGGGAAGCTGAGGCAGGAGAATCACTTGAACTCAGGAGGCAGAGGTTGCAGTGAGCAGAGATCACACCACTACAATCCAGCCTGGGATACAGAGTGAGACTATCTCAAAAAAAAAAAGAAAAAAAAGGATGCCACAAATTTAGAGAAAAGAGCAACTCCTTTATCCCTAGACTGCCTCAAAGTTAAGTATGTCTTCATCCTGCTGGTTTAGATGAGATTTTTCAATAATACATTTCTTTGAAAAAGAGCTTTCTTTCTCTTCAATTCTGTAGCTGTTCTTAGACGAGAAATAGGAAAATTCACCAACATCAGATATTATTTCAACTGATACTCTGCACTCAGACACCACGTGAAATAGGTTTTGCAACCTGAATTGAGATGGAAATGGTCATGACGTTGCCAAGGAATCTTTGCTGTCCGTTGGCAATATAGATAACAGACTGTAAATTCCACAAAATGAAATCTATCGAGACTGGAGAGTCATAGCTTATCATTGTGTCAGTTCTACAAACCCTCTTTATTCTGAAAGGAAAGTTTCTTGAGACGAGGTGATTGCAAAATTTTCCTCTGAAGTATAAACTAGGTTTTAGTCTTTAAACTAGTTGGTGATTATGATGATAAAAGTAACACATATGAATGGAAATAACAAGATTTCAAATGTCCGGAGTAGGAGGACATGTTGGAGGAAGTGACACATGTTAAAGCACTACTGTTTTTATTAAAAATAAAAATATGCATGCCCTGAGAGGTGGGCTAGTTTTTACTGCAGATAAATTGACACGTAAATCAGCAGTTTGCCTGTAATGTGAAGAATTGTCAACAAAACTCAATGTCCATCAGTAGAGGAATGGCTAAATACATCTTGTCAATCCATACTAAACAGTATGATCACAACAGTTAAGAATAAAGCAGTGTTACAGAGAACACATGGAGAACTGCCAAAATAAACTGCTGAGTTAAAGAAAGCTGTATAATAATGTGTAGAGGTGGACCCCATTTATATATCGACACACATGCAGGAACACACCCATAAAGCAGTATTTTCTCCTTCCACGTACATCTATGTCAAGCCTAAGAAAAGTCCCGATAAGTGCTTCCTTCCTCTGAGGAAGGTAGAGGGAGGTGGGTGGGTATCTCCAAGGAGATTTTAGCCTTATCTATATTGTTTTTAAAGGAGAATATATGGATACGTTATTTGTATATACACCCTCCAAAACAAATGTATTTATGGTGCAAAAAGATACAGAAAGGGCTTACTGAAAAGTAAATGATGTCATTCCTTTCCCACTTCAGGTAAGTGATCATTGTTAACACTAATAACTTGACTTTGAAGTAAAAATGGACATTCTGTAGCTATGTGTCCATATATTTGGAAAACCAAATCTCTCTCTAATTGTTATATATATTTTCCACTGAGTTGAATTACAGTCCTTTTTAATATCAGCCAGTTGTCAGCTATTAGAAAATAACTAGTATCAAGTATATGCAATATATTAAGGTTTTTAGGTGACTCTGTGCTATTTCTGGGAGATCTCAAAACTAGAATGTGGCAAAAAATCTTTTTAAATGATGACCAATGGAGCAGTGAGCTCTAGGTAGCTGATTCAGAATTTGATATAGGCTGCGTGCAGTGGCTGACACCTATAATCCCAACACTTTGGGAGGCTGAGGGTGGTAGATGGCTTGAGCCCAGGAGCTCAAGACCAGCCTGGGCAACATGACAAAACTCCATCACCACAAAAAAAAAAAAAAAAAAAAAAGAAAAAGAAAAATTAGCCAGGCGTGGTGGCACATCTATAGTCCCACCAGGAGGCAAGTTGAGGGGTGCAGTGCAGTGAACTGTGATCATGCCACTCCACTCCAGCCTGAGCAACAGATTGAGACTTTGTCTCAACAACAAAAGAATTTGCTGTAGATGGAGAGGAAACATAATTAGACTATGCTCATAAATAGCAATATAGTTCTTAGCCTGGCATTGGCTAACTCATCACTGTGGTCATCTAATGGAAAAGGCTTTCTTGTCATAAGACTGTCACCTGAGATGCTCACACTATTGATAGAGCACTTTTGCCTGCCTGCAGCTAACTATCCTGTGAGCATCTGGATGGAGGTGGTGGTAGAAGGTGATAAACCAGCCCAATATTAAATCATTAACCTCCAGCCCTTCAGTGCCTTTGCTGTGGCAAAGTCCACAGCTGTTGCACCCTTTAAAGCTGTTGCACCCTTTACAGCTTTAAATATCTGTACCCTCTGTGGGTTTACTATGTCTGTGGTTAGCTCCACTCCAGACCTCTCTAAAAGACTAAATGACTAAATGGGCCAACCTTAGGCAGAGTACGTCCAAAGATTGGAAGATTAGCCTCTCACCAGAAGCGGCTAACTGGAGCCCCACTCTGGATGGTGTGAACTTTTAATTGAGTGGGACAAAGCTGAATTATTTTTATTGAGGGGGACAAAGCTGAACTAAGCTAAGGGGATTTGGAGAGTAAGTCTTAAGGCAGATTTCGATGATACTAGGGAATGTGGGTACAGGGCAAATAGAAAAATCTGAAGGCAAAAGAGTGAAGATAACTCTCTGGCTTTAAGGGGAATCAATTTGAGTGATACCTGGGGTGTCACCAAGGACTAGTAGAAACTGAGGAATGTCTCCATTTTTCAACTAAACTCTTAGCTTAACTAGGACCCTACTCTGTTGAGGAGAAGTTGGAGAGATTAACTCTCTTGGAGGGGAAAATGAGGAAACGTGGAGAGGACACCCAAATTCTTGATTTGAGTGACTCAAGTGACTGGATGGTGGTGCTGTGACTCACTGAAATGAGGAACACAGGAGACCAGCAGGTTGAAGTGTGTGGAGGAGGAGGGAGGGAGGGAAGAGTTTTGTTGGGGCATGTGGAGTTGAAAAAATCTACAGGACATCCAAATGGAGATGTACAGGAGGCAGTTAGAGAAGTAGGTCACGTGCTCGGGAGAAAATAATGGTCCAGAAATATCAATGACGTGTTTAGGAAACTTATTGTGTGTCATGGAGGGATTAACAAAAGTTTGTGTGTGATTTTAAATCCCCAATGCAGACACGTTACTTGTGAAAGAACCAGTGGCTGTCCTGAAGGCCAACAGAGTTTGGGGAGCATTGCGAGGTAAGTGAACATGCAGTTTCATTGTTACTTTCCAGTAAAGGGAAATTTTCAGTTGGTGCTTTGTGAAATCAAGCACAGCAAAACTTTGCTGCCTTGGATCCTTTACAGAATGCTTTGTTATGTAGTTCCAAAATGATTTCCATTGCACACCTACTACTTAAAGCATGGAGAGGTCGGGCACGGTGGCTCACGCCTGTAATCCCAGCACTTAAGCTGAGATGGGTGATGATTGCCTGAGCTCAGGAGTCTGAGACCAGCCTGAGCAACATGGCACAACCTCATCTCTACAAAAAATACAAAAGTTAGCTGGGCACAGTGGCGTGGACTTGTAGTCCCAGCTACTCTGGAGGCTGAGGTGGGACGATTGCTTGAGCCTAGGACGTTGAGGCTGTAGTGAGCCTAGATCACATCACTGCACTCTAGCCTGGGCAACAGAACAAGACCCCTGTCTCAAAAAAATACAAATAAATAAGCATGTGAGAAAACTCATTTGACCTTTCAAAAGTGTTTGAAGGTTATTATACTCCTCCAGTGCTGTAATTCATGGATGCTCTTGGGCCTGTAATGTTTATAGCACTACACATGCCCCAGCCTGTTCTGATTACGGAATTTTGTTTCAGCTATCGCTTCTGTTGCCTTCAGAAGCAAGCGTCTCTCCTCCCTCATTTTAAATTCCTGTGGATTTAGAAACATAACTAAGTTTGTATAAGGAACACTGTAAAAACACAAACAAGCTCTAGAGTTGGTTAGAGGCAACAGGCAGGGAGTAACTTTAAAAGTTTTTCCTGAGAATTTCAGGGTCTGAACTTCAAAGTTTGACATCAGGACATTTGCTGTTCAAAAGTTTCTTTCACTGTTCTCTCTAGGCAGATAAGATACTGTACTGACTTCCAAATATCAGAGTTTTTAGAAAGGGAATGTAAAAAAATATGAACTAACCAAATTTATAGTAATTAAAATAAATTTTAATTACTATAAATTATAGTAAATTACTATAAATTTAATTTATAGTAATTATATCGCTATACAGTAATTTAATTCACGCCTGTATTCCCAGCACTTTGGAGGTCAAGACAGGCAGATCACTTGAGGTCAGGAGTCTGAGACCAGACTGACCAACATGGTGATACAAAAAAAAAATTAGCTGGGCATGGTGGCGCATGCCTGTAATCCCAGCTACTTGGGAGGGTGAGGCAGGAGAATAGCTTGAACCCAGGAGATGGAGGTTGTAGTGAGCTGAGATTGCACCACACATTCCAGCCTTGGGTACAGAGCGAGACTCCATCTCAAAAAACAAAATAAACGTTTGGGATTTGACTCAGATTGAGTGTTACATAAAGTAATCATTGTTATGCTATATATTTTTATACCCATAAGAAAATTTTATTCAAAATGGAATATGAAAATATCTAGATATTTACAACAAATGTAATTTTATTTATGTATAATATTAGTGATTTTAAGTTTTTATTCGTCCAATCTGCCTGTCTTGTCTGTGTCTGGTAAGGAGAAGAGATGCTTATTGAGGTTTGTTCTGATCCATACCAAAATAAAGAACTCTAGCAAGGCTGGGCGTGGTGGCTCATGCCTGTAATCCCAACACTTTGGGAGGCTGAGGTGAGTGGATCACTTAAAGTCAGAAGTTCGAGACCAGTCTGGTCAACACAGTGAAACCCCATCTGTACTAAAAATACAAAAATCAGCCAGGTGTGGTGGCACATGCTTGTAGTCCCAGCGTGTGGGAGCCTGAGGCAGGAGAAGTGCTTGAACCCGAGAAGCAGAGGTTGCAGTGAGCTGAGATCACGCCACTGCACTCCATCCTGGGTGAGAAAGTGAGACTGTCTCAAAAAAAAAAAAAAGCAAAATGAAACTCTAGCAAGTATGTAGTGACTAGATTTCTACTCCAAGAAGTCCTTATTTTCTGTTTACCAGCTGACTTTCAGAGTAATGTACTCTTTTTTATTTATTTAGTTTTTTAATTTTTAAATTTTTATTTATTTATTTATTTTGAGACGGAGTTTCACTCTTGTTACCCAGGCTGAAGTGCAATGGTGTGGTCTCGTCTCACCGCAACCTTGAACCTCCTGGGTTCAAGAACTTCTCCTGCCTCAGCCTCCTGAGTGGCTGGGACTACAGCCTGCGCCACGATGCCCAGCTAATTTTTTGTGTTTTTAGTAGAGACGGGGTTTCACCATGTTGACCAGGATGGTCTCGATCTCTTGACCTCATGATCCACCCACCTCGGCCTCCCAAAGTGCTGGGATTATAGGTGTGAGCCACCGAACCCAGCCCAGAGTAATGCACTCTAAACTGATCATTATTGAGTGCAATGTCACTTAACAGAAACTTGCAAAGTTATTCCTCCCAGCATGAACCTGAGCTTGATGCAGTTGGGGAGAGGAAGGCATAGCAAAAATGACTGAACTGTTCTTAGGTTAAAAATTCTCTGGCTCTATAACTGCCAGCTAGAATGAGGAATCTGAATAAAGTCAAGGCCAGTTAGAGCCTGTCAACTAGTATATTAAGGGAATAATCCACTTGAGTAAAAAATGTTCAGAAGGTAGTCTTTGCAGCTATAAGTAAAACTGTATATTGTAAATTATAGTTTCATGGTGGTTTTCCAGCCATTTTTCCCTGTTACATTTAGGTACCTTCTAAAAGTGACTATATTTGATTGTAAAAATTCTTTCTCATAATGCTATAAATTTATTCAGAAACTGGTATTTTATTAAATTACTATTCTTTTGTGTTTATTGAAACAAATCCCAGGGTATGGGTACAATGAAGTAAAGCACTTTTATTAGATGAGTAGAGAAGGGCAATAGTTTTTTAAAAATTTGGCTTTGATTTAAAAATTATGGTAGAGGGTATGGTATAACAATATATTTTAGAGGATATAGGTGTAACACTATATTTAATTATATTTGCCTTACTGGAGTCTGTTTGAATAATATAACTTCTATCATCTCAATTTGTTGATTTATAAATTAATGCAATAAATTTTACTTTCCTCAGGTTTAGAGACCTTTAGCCAGTTAGTTTATCAAGATTCTTATGGGACTGTAAGTATGATTATTGTATGTTACTAAAAATTGTTAGACAAATTACTACTGATAAAAATGTAACCTGTTTAGCTATTGCTTCCTGAAGGTTTATTTTCCCCAAATATTTATCTTAGCTGATAAATGTAAATTTTGTACTTTTTTGTTTTAAATTAATATTTTATCAAATGCTTATATAAATAGATGTAGTCTTCATTGAGTTTAAGACAACAGAAATTCTAAAGCTAAATAATTTATTTTGTCTCATAGTTCACCATCAATGAATCTACCATTATTGATTCTCCAAGGTTTTCTCATAGAGGAATTTTAATTGATACATCCAGACACTATCTGCCAGTTAAGATTATTCTTAAAACTCTGGTAGGTAATTACTTCATTCTAATCCATTGTGTATTCTGAAGATGTTCCCTTTATGTTGTTACTTCATATTGGTTACTGTTGTGTAGGCTGGAATAGGGGAATCTGTATAAGCACTGGCATTCTTTCCTTAATCCCTAGGGAAGTGTATTTCCTCAGCTGTGACGTGGAGGTTCCCCTTGAGAGTCACCCTCCTGTTTTCAGTGTGAGAGCCATGTATAACATGTATTTAGCCAAGACTATTAAGAGAAAGACAGTTTAAACACTGCCCATTGGCCCTTTACATACTCCTTTCTTTTGTCCAATCATATGTCTAGACTTTTGGTTAGGAATACATGGTCGCCCGGGCGTGGTGGCTCATACCTGTAATCCCAGCACTTTGGGAGGCCAGGCAGGTGGATCTCCTGAGGTCAGGAATTTGAGACCAGCCTCGCCAACATGGTGAAAGCTCATCTCTACTAAAAATACAAAAATCAGCCAGGCGTGGTAGTGTGCACCTGTAGTCTCAGCCACTCGGGAGGCTGAGGCAGGAGAACTACTTGAACCCAGGAGGTGGAGGTTGCAGTGAGATGAGATCACGCCACTGCACTCCA
This sequence comes from Cacajao melanocephalus, assembly GCA_963573385.1. Lineage (NCBI taxonomy): Eukaryota > Metazoa > Chordata > Mammalia > Primates > Pitheciidae > Cacajao > Cacajao melanocephalus. The sequence continues at coordinate 49,756 of CAUYLG010068027.1, forward strand.
GCCTAAGCAACAAACCGAGACTCCATCTCCAAAAAAAAAAAAAGGAATACATGGCCACCATACTTTTAGTGCCCTTTACATTTTGTGACCTCCTCTTACTTTTTTTGTAAGTGACATTAGAAAGGAGTCTGGGAGCTCCTTTATGCCTAGGGAAATATTCCAAAGGAATATGGAACCTCAGGGGTGGTATGGGTTAGGAAGTAGGTTGACAATAACTGTTTTCTCCTATGGACTTTTGTTTACTGGTTAATCCCCACCACCATCACCTGCCAATTTGTAGGGGAGGGGAGGTTTCCTCCCATGTGTTTTTGTACCTTCACTTGATCATTTATGATTACACTATGCTATTTAAAAATTATTTTTACATTTACATTAATACTCTACATTTTTTCTCTGAAAGACACTTTTATCACTTTTAAGAAATAAATGCTTAGTGTAAAAAGTTTAAACAATATAAATATGCATCAAATAGGCAGTCATCGCATAATTTCATTTGCTAAAGATTGGTATACATTTTTATGTCCTACTTACCTCATTTTAGACTTAAAAATGAATATATTAGGCGGGGCATGCTGGCTTACACCTGTAATTTCAGCACTTAGGGAAGCAGAAGCAGGTGGATCATTCGAGGTCAGGAGTTAGAGACGAGCCTGACCACCATGGTGAAACCCATCTCTACTGAAAATACAAAAAATGAGCTGGGTGTGGTGGTGCACGCCTGTAATCCCAGCTACCTGGGAGGCTGAGGCATGAGAATTGCTTGAACCTGGGAGAGGCAAGTTGCAGTGAGCCAAGATCACACCACCTCACTCCAGCCTGGACAACAGAACGAGACTCCATCTCAAAACAAACAAAATAAATATATTAACACATACAATGTGACTTTTTAAAAAACTTAAATGAGACCATACTTTTGCCATGCCCCCCCCTTTTTTTTTTTTTTTTTTGAGACAGAGGCTTGCTCTATTACCGCGGCTGGAGTGCAATGGCACAATCATGGCTCACTGAAACCTTGGCCTCCCAAGGTCAAGTGATTCTCTTGCCTCTGCCTCCCGAGTAGCTGGGATTACAGGCACACCTGCCACCACACCTGGCTAATTTTTGTACTTTTAGTAGAGATGGGGTTTCATCATGTTGGTCAGGCTGATCTCGAACTCCTGACCTCAAGTAATCTGCCCGCCTTGGCCTTTCAAAGTGATGTGATTACAGGTGTGAGCCACTGTACCTAGCCTTTGCTATCCATTCAACAGTTCAATATTTCATTTTATTTAACTGGTCTCATGCTGATGGACATCCAAGTTAATTTACTATGACAAATACTACTACAGTGTTCTTTTATACATATATTTGTACACTTGTCAAGATTCTTTCTTGAGGATAAATTCTTAGAAGTGAATTTCTGGGCTTAAGATGTATATGTTTTATTTTTTGGTACATTTTAACTTTTGGTATATACTGTCAGGTTGCCTTCTAGACAGGTCGGTCATAGCCACATATGCTTGGCCAACAGTGTGGTACATCTTTGCTATGTCTGTTGCTGATCTGATGATAAAATATATCTCCTGGTTTTAATTTGCACTTCCTTGCTTTTTAGTGAATATAAGCCCTTTCTTTTTAACATATTAGGTATTTGTGTATTTTATATTATAAACTGTAAGGTTTGTTGTTGTGGTGGTGGTTGTTTTGAGACAGTCTCAGGCTGGAGTGCAGTGGCATGATCTTGGCTCACTGCAGTCTCCGCCTCCTGTGTCGGAGTGATTCTCGTGTCTCGGCCCTCTAAGTAGCTGGGATTACAGGCATGCACCACCACGCCCAGATAATTTTTTGTATCTTTAGTAGAGACAGGGTTTCGCCACGTTGCCCAGGGTGGTCTGAAACTCCTGAGCTCAAGCAGTCTGCTGGCCTCAGCTTCCCAAAGTGCTAGGATTACAGGCTTGAGCCACCACGCCCAGCCATAAGTTTATTTTCTGTGTTCATTTTGTCGTCTAGAATGTGAATACCTTCTTTATTAATGTTTTACTGTTACATTTGTCTGTAGTTTGTGCCACTGATAACTTTTATATTTGCTTATATTTATCTTATTTTTAATATTTAAATTTTTTATTTTTAAAAAAAGTTTTTGTACCGTTAGGGTCTCACCATATTGCCCAGCTGGTCTCAAATTCCTGGTGTCAAATGATCCCTCTGCCTTGGTCTCCCAAAGTGTTGGGATTATAGGCATGAGCCACCATACCCCACCTTACATTTATATTATATACTTATCCATCATATATTGTTGTGAAATTTTTCTAAATTTCTAAATGTTTTAATAACTATATTTATAGTGCCTGTAGACATTTAAAATTTATTTTTAAAAATTATTTATTTTTTGAGACAGTGTTTCACTCTTGTTGCCCAGGCTGGAATGCAATGGCACAGTCTCAGCTCACTGCAACTTCTACCTCCCAGATTCAAGCAATTCTCCTGCCTCAGCCTCCTAAGTAGCTGAGATTATAGGCACCCACCGCCACACCTGGCTAATTTTTGTATTTTCAGTAGAGATGGGGTTTTACCATGTTGGCCAGGCTGGTCTCGAACTCCTGACCTCAGGTGATCCCCCTGCCTCAGTCTCCCAAAGTGCTGGGATTATAGGCATGAGCCCCCAAACACAGCAATTTTTTTTTTTTATTTTTAGCAAAAAACCCTGCTAACCTTTTTTTTTCCTTAAGAGATGGGGTTCTGGCATATTTCCCAGGCTGGTCTTGAACTCCTGAGCTCAGGCAATCCACCTGCCTTGGCCTCTCAATATGCTGGGATTTACAGCGATGAGCCACTGCACCTAGCCACAAGTTTTTTAAAGGAGGAATGTATTTCAGTCTTATCCTTCATATCATTTTTGGCTTTGGGAAGTATGCTGAGAGCCCTTCTCTACAACAGGGATATAAATATAAAAATAATCTCTTAAAGTTTCTTTTAATATTATTATACTTTTTCTTACTAAATTCTTAATTCCATTAGAATTTACTTTAGTGTATCAAACCTGGTAGACATTTTAATTTTCCTTTCCAAATGGTTAGCCAGTAATCCCCTCATTTCTGAGCAATCTACAATTTCCTATTGCTTTCAGTTATAATTACTAAATACTAAATTTTGATAAACACAGAAGTTACTTTCTGAAGTCATAATCTTTACTAGTTTATCTTGGGCCTGTGTATATGGTTTTAATTTCTATAGCTTTAGCAGTTTTGATTTTTGTTTTTGTTTATAGTTTGAGTCTTAAACTTAGGGAAAAGTTGTAAGAAGAGTGCAAAGAACTCCTATATACTCTTTACTCAGATACGCCAATTTCAATTTAAAATTTTTGCTTATTTATTAAATATTAAATTTAAGCTTTATTCTTCCTCTCTAAAAATATTTTTTCTAAGCCATATGGGTTTAGAACAATATTTTGAAACTATACCCCCTTAATATTTCAGGATGAATTTCTTTAAAAAGGGACATTTAATAACTTCAGTATAACCATCAAAATCAGGAAATTGACACAATACTGCATCTAATACACAGACCCATTCAAATTTTGATTGATCCAACAATGTCTTTTATAAATTCCATGTCCCATCCAAAATCAGGTGTTGCATTTACTTATATGTCTTTTCGGCCACTATTAATCTGCAACTGACTGTCTTGTCTTGTCTTTTAAGACCATGACATTTTTGAAGAGTATAGGCCAGTTACGTTGTAAAGTATGCCTTAGCTTGTCCATTTTCCACAAGATGAGATTCAGTTATGCCTTTTTGACAGGAACAAAGCAGAAGTGATGCTATGTTCTTCTCAGTGAGTATCAGGTGACACAATGTCTTGTTTATTTCATTTCTGGTACTGTTCACTTATAACTTGCCTAATATGTCATCTGCCAGGTTTCTCCACTATGATGTTAATTAAAAAGCATTTTGGGCTGGGCGCAGTGACTCACGCCTGTAATCCCAACACTTTGGGAGGCCAAGGCAGGTGAATCACCTGAGGTCAGGAGTTTGAGACCAGCCTGGCCAACATGGTAAAACCCCATCTCTACTAAAAACACAAAAATTACCCGGGCATGGTAGCAGGCGCCTGTAATCCCAGCTACTTGGGAGGCTGAGGCAGGAGAATTGCTTGAACCCCGGAGGTTGCAGTGAGCCAAGATGGTGCCACTACATTCCAGCCTGGGTGACAGAGCAAGGCTCCGTCTCAAAAAAAAAAAGCAGTTTGTACTTAATTAAATATCTTGTTAGAAGAAATCTTGAGACTTGTGTAAAATCCCATTCTTCATCCAGCATTCACTCACTAGTTTTAGCATCCACAGATGGTTCCTGCCTAAATCGATTGTTACTAAGGTGGCTACCAAGTGATGATTCTTCTAATTCCATCATTCCTTCTATCATTTATTACTTGGCATTTCACTGTAAGGTAGAGCAATCCCTTCTCTTTCATTTAAGTATTCATTATTTTTATCAGTGTGGATTCATGGATTACTGTGTTATTCAGGATTATAATCTGTCACTTTCCCTGTTTAATAGTCAAATTGTCCCGGCTTTGGTCATGGGAAGTTCTTCAAGTTGCCTCTTATATCCCTGGCATGTTCTCTTTAATCTTGGAGCACTTTCTTACTTTTTGGCACATTATGTTCCAGGCCTGTCTTCCCTGTCCCAGTCTTTTCTGCGTCCTCAGTGTTTTCTTCAAGGAACCCTTTTAGTGGCGAACAACATTTTGAAACCTAGGTGTGCTCACTGCTACTAGGGTGTCATTGCTTGTAGACCATCTGAGCAGAGAGAGCTAGAAAATATGTGTGTACATATGTCTGTATACATTTATATGTATATACACACATCTTTCCCTATTTTTTATCAGGAGTTGACAAACTATACCCTAAAGGCCAAATCCAGTTCACCATCTATTTTCACAAACATGGGGCTTTGGGTTTTTTTTTTTTTTTTTTTGAGACAGTATCGCTCTGTCACTTCTAGGCTGGAATGCAGAGGTTATTAGCTCAGCTCACTGCAGTCTGAGCCTACCAGGCTCAAGCAATCCTCTCACCTCAGCCTCCAGAATAGGTGGAACTACAGGCATGTGTCACAATGCCCACATAATTTCTTAAAAATTTTTTATTAGAGATGAGGTCTCATTATGTTATGCAGACTGGTCTCAAACTCCTGGGCCCAAGCGATCTTCCTGCCTCAGCCTCCCAAAGTACTGGGCTTGCAGGTGTGAGCCACTGTGTCTGGCCTTGCAAATAAAATTTACAGGAATATAGCCATGTACATTTGTTTACATATTGTCTCACTCTACAATTGCACAGTAGAGTAGGTGTAACAAACTCTATGGCTTGCAAAGCCAAAATATTTACTGCCTAGCCCTTTATGTAAAATGTTTGCTATCCCCTGGTCTATGTTAAAAACCACAAGTTTGTATTAATAAGGTCAATTCCAATTAACACCTATATTTTTAGCTCCATTCTCTGAGAATGAAAACCCTCCTTTTATCCTCAGTATATTTATCTGCACAATCCCCTTGTATGTAAAAGATTTTTTTTTTTGAGACGGAATCTCACTCTGTCGCCCAGGCTGGAGTGCAGTGGCACAGTCTCAGCTCACTGCAACCTCCGCCTCCTGGGTTCAAGCGATTCTCCTGCCTCAGCCTCCCAAGTAGCTGGGACTACAGGTACGTGCCACCATGCCCAGCTAATTTTTTGTATTTTTTAGTAGAGATGGGTTTCACCATGTTGGCCAGGCTGGTCTTGATCTCCTGACCTTGTGATCCACCCACCCCAGCCTCCCAAAGTGCTGGGATTACAGGCATGAGCTACCACACCTGGCCTAAAAAAAGATTTCTTAACTGCATCAGCAAAATCCCTTCAGCCTTGATGAAGAGGGAGTCTTTAAGTTTTGATGATCTTGTTGGACAAATCTTCTCCCTTACTATTTTTCATCTTTTAAAAATAGTGTTTATATTTTATATAAATATTATATTGGTTATTTCTCTAGCATATACATAAAATTATTAATTTAATTTGCCCAAAAATTTCTCTGGGACACTCATACTGAGTTTGCAATGAATTTCTTGGTTGGGACTCAAATTTCAGAACTGTGGGAATTATAAGTCCTGATACTTAAATGAAGCTCCATTTTTCCTTTGCTCTATTCCCAAACACAGTTGCAGCCAAGAACCATTTTGCATGTTGGCAGACTCCTACATACTGAGAATTTGTAAGCTTGCTCTCCTCCCATAGACAGTTACAATTCACTGTCTAGAATAAACATGATGTCTCTAGAGGATTTTTCAATACTGACATGTCATGTGAAGTATATATGATGAAGAATTTGTTTCTTCTCGTGCTTTTTTTGCTGAAAAATAAATTTTAGCCAGGCATGGTGGCTCATGCTTGTAATCCCAGCACTTTGGGAGGCTGAGGCGGGCAGATGGCTTGAGCCCAGAAGTTCCAGATGAGCCTGGGTAACATGGCAAAACTCTGTTTCTACAAAAAATACAAAAATTAGCTGGGCATGGTGATGGGCACCTGTAGTCCCAGCTACTCAGGAGGCTGAAGTGGGAGGATCACTTGAGACTGGGAAGTCAAGGCTGCAGTAAGCTGAGATCATGCCATACTCCAGCTTGGGCAAGAATGAGACCCTGTCTCAAAACAAAAATATATATATATTTTTAAAGGAAGCAGACATATTGGAAGCAATTCCAAATGTAGATAGGTAATATGGATTGTACATGATATCTGCAGTATATAATTTTTAAATATGTTTGCTTACAGGATGCCATGGCTTTTAATAAGTTTAATGTTCTTCACTGGCACATAGTTGACGATCAGTCTTTCCCCTATCAGAGCATCGTTTTTCCTGAGTTAAGCAATAAAGTGAGTAAACTATATTGTAGTCTGTCTACAAAAACTTTGGGTATTGTTTCATTACAAGTTTGTGGCTTAAATGTTTATTCTTATGGATAGAATCAAAGTGTAAAAATTAGATGTTTATGGTTTTTAATTTTTTTTTTTTTTACCTCCATAAAACTTTTGCTATTGCTGTAACTGTTACTGTATTGTTATTGTAAATATAAACAATCTCTAGGGAAGTATAAATAGAAATTTAACAACTCAAGGTAGAAGACTTGAATAATTCTCAAATTACATATTTATCAACTTGTCCAAAGTGCATTTGTTATAAACATAATTCTTTGGAAATCCCTAAATGATGATTTTTCTCTCTGAGAAACTACATGAAGTAGGGAATTTTAGAGGTGAAAGTGCTTTCTTAGAAAACAATGGTAGTCTCAGTTGACAGTGTTCAAGCTGACTGTATTATGGACCAGTGAAGCTGGGAGGGACCCCAGTAACCCCTAGTTTGATATCCCTGTAATACAAAGAAGGTACCTGACATCCAGAGAAGTGACGTGCCTTGTCTGAAGTTGTGGTTAGGAAGGGACAGAGCCAGGACTCTAGATTCCATCCTCTGACCGTAAT